>PNEQ01115745.1:0-36067 GCA_003012365.1 Medauroidea extradentata
CATACACAAACCTTAAAATAATTTTCCACTTACCGTCAAGCAACACAGAATTTTCACAAAAATGAATCAATATTGTAAAATTCGACTTACCAAATTATCCCATCATAAAGCGTCGGTAATGTATCCATTGCGCCAGACTAATAACATAGATTCTACTGCAGTTCGTTATTTATGCACAGTATCACGTCACTGACGCCCAAAACTTACAATAATAATACATAGTAACGTACTATTCATAAAAGTTATTCTAAGTCAGCTATACATCCACGCGACACCGAAAATCACTTTGTTTACAAGTCTGCAACGTAGAAAACACGTGCGCGACGCGAGCGGCCATCATTGTCCACGCGCTGACGTAACTGTCGCGCGCTTGCGCAGTAGATAGCAGGGCTATTCTGCTCATTGCACGGAGCAGGTGTTGATAAAGGCGAGGTTCCCGCATCTCTCTACGCCTCTGGCTAGGACAGGGGGTAGGAAAGGGGAGTGACAACCGTGCGCTAGTCCGTGGGAGCACCGAGCCAGGTTTACACAATAGAAAAGGGCGGCTTACACGAGCAAAATTACTCGAGAAAATTCCGTCCGCCTATAAAACTTAGCGCAAAGCAGTCAATCTATTATAAAGAAAGGTTAGAAGTATAAATTATGTCACATTGCCTGAAATTTAATAAAATTAAGTACACAATAACTTTGTAAAAGTTTACTCAGTGCTACAGCACGAGAGCACGGCCTTACGCACCGCCACTGATGTCAACTAACCATCTTGGTTAGTACTGTCCAAGCGCGCGCACACACACGCTAACTACATTGTCACCTTCAACCCCGCTTAGTTTGTACCGATCACAGTTATGGTACGTACCTTCAAATCCCCTTTGTGAGTACAGTCCACAGTTATGTTACGTACCTTTAACACCTCTTAGTAAAATAAAATAGTTTAAAAAGTACAAACATAACGTATGTTTGCAAAAACTTCACGCCATCATTTGTGCGACTGAAAGAAAATATTTCTTTCGTAGTTAAATTATCATAAAATATGCGCAAATAAGTATGAACCAGCGGTAAGTGTTTTGTGATAGCTTTGAATTTAACACCGTCACAAATGATATTTTTATGAGTCACTTCATTTAACCTTTTTATTGCTTACACTGTATGTTTTTCCAATTATCATGCTTGAATTTCTAGCTAATATATGTGTTTATCTTTATTAGCATCTGTAAATATGTATGAGGGTTTTGTAAATGTATGATTAACTGATTGTTATTGTATTCTTTATCAGTAGTGTTATCTTATCCTATGTAGTTTTCCAAGTTTTTCAAGTATTATTGTAAATATTTAGGTATTTATTTGAAATCTGATTTTTGTTTATTTTTAAAAATCTGAATTGAACTTCGGAAATGCTGATTAGTACTTTGCTCTTGAGACATTATAGATCTTGAGGGTGATTATACTAACAAAATATCATTCAAAATAAGTACTGTCTACGTATTATACTAACAAAATATCATGTCGTCAATAAAAGTATTGTCTACGCAGGAAAACATAAAAGTAATAATAAATGCCCCATAATAAATTTCATGGACGATAAAAACCAATCACTGGAACTCATTAGTAATTAAGTGAACTTTGCTGAATAAAAAATATACATGGAAGAATTCAGTTCTTCAAAGTTTTAGTTCTGTTAACAAGAATCATACGTACACTGTCCAAATCATGATTTCAGAAAATTTCAATTTCAGAGGGAAACATACAGAAACCCAATATGCGTTGTAATTAGTGTCAGCAATACACGGACAATCGGGAAACACAGAGAATCTTAAATCAGCCAATCGGCCTAAATAAAAATAAAATTTTTATTATTCACTCAAACAATGTAAGGACGTAGGATTTACCTATAAATACTATATACAGTCATTAATTGCGTGAAATTTTCGATATATATATATATATATATATATATATATATATATATATATATATATGGGGTGCCTGGTAAACGCGAGGAAATATGATGCTGAAATTTCACTAACCCATTCGTGTGCGCCAGAGTTGACATTCTTGTGTTACAAAGTATTTTTTTACAATACATTTTGTTTTTTGCAGTATTAAACTCACAGAAACCGTTAGTATAATCCTCAAATTAGTTAATCCGTGCACGGCTAAACCCAAACACGGCTTGATTCGCTACGTCTTGTGACTGATTTCGTTTCTGAAGTGTGTTAAATACGTACGTCCTCTGTTCATGTCGCTACAAGCCATCACTTCTAGAATACAGCACTGTTAGATGCACAATCTCTGAACATTCTAGATGCTTACGTAATACTGCTTCAGTGAGAAATAAAAATTCAATACAGTACGTCAAGTTCTTAGTATTGTATGAAAATGTGGTAGAAACAATTTTAAGGGCATGAGGAGAGACAATGTTAACCCACTATGTATTCCATCTGAGTTATAGACATGCAAAAATAAAGTACAATTTAATAAGAAACTTAATTAGAAATCGCCCGTGTTTGTAAATTAAGTATTTAGTTAATGTAAAGTACAACCAATGAAAAATAAGCAACTACAAAATAATAAAAGATATATAAGTATCTGATCTGGGATCTGAATTCCAAAACACCCAAATAGTAAGAAATATCAATAAAACAGTACATCTTTTTCGTGAACATTTATATCTGTCTTGAATTTGTTACTAATAAAAATACAATAATTTATCTGTCCTAAGTAACATATTTAGGATATAAATAAATGCACACAATAAAGATAATATATGTTTTTGTATATTCTTAGATTTTGGAGTTGGCATGGCTAGTAATTCAGGCTCCCAATTAGTGTAATAAGCAATACTGAACTGTGCTGCTATGCCTGGCCATATTGCTTAGTTTCTTATATCAGAATACAAAATATGAGATTACCATTGGGTTACTATACAAAACTCATATATTTTTTAAATGCTGGTCGTCATTGCATTTGTCCATGCCCTTAAATTTTGAAGGAATACCACCTGGGCTAACGAAAGAAGAGTGTCTGCTTTCCGAGAAGAACAAACCTATAATTTTATGTAAAGTTTATAATTTTTACAGCAGAGATTGATTCTAAGGTGAAAGTGTATTTAAGGAAATGTAATGATACTTCGACGCAACCACATACTTAGGCCTCATGATCTAAAGGAGCCAATTATTTACAAGTATTTCTTTTATTCGGTATACTTTATTTTCAGTTGATGTTATATTTGATTTCTCTCCGTCTCGTGGGGACGAGTTTGGCGAATTGGTCAGAGCACTCGGCTCCCACCAAGAAAGGCGACTCCGGTTGGCTTCCCGGCGTGGTCGGTCTCCGAATTGTTGCATGTTGGGAATCAAGCCGAACAATGCCGTTGATCGGCGATTTTTCTCGGGAATCTCCCGTTTCCCCCTCGCTGCTCCATACTCGCATCAAGTCACCCCTCACCAGCGCTAAAGGCCTGGATGTTAAGTGCTGAACAAAATCTCTTCACTCACTGTCCATTTCCTCTTACATTACCTGCACAGGTTGATATACATTCGTTTCCCCACTCCTGGCATATTCTGCCAAGAGATATACGGACTCGATTTTGCTCACAGAGCTTAATGGCCCTTGCTGCCAGAAACCCCTGCGGGTTGCGAGTGAAGCGGGCAAGCTTTGAGTTAAAGCTGAGCGCCTGGTATCAAGCCTTTTCTCTGTCGTCTATTTCGTACGTCTTGGTAAACAGCATTTTTTGTACTTGTACAAAGGAAACCCTTAGAAACACAGCTGCCAAACAATTCCATGTGAAACTACAAAGGACGTTCTTATAAAATAATACAGCGTGTATGGATGTAAAACTACAAACTATAGACTCGTGTCTATACTTGCAGTAAGGAAAAAAAATTTCATTTTAAATATATATTTTATTCTGATCATGATTTTAAACAAATAATCACTTATACGTAATTATTTCGAAGAAAAAAACAGTTCGTGGACGCATCGTGAATCGAACCTGTATCCTTACGCTTGTATACTCCGCGGTTTACCAATAGACTTACATGCCAATTGTTACATCTTCATTTGTATATATTTAGTGTACAATTCAGTGGCACAACATTCTTAATTTTTAAGCACACAATTAATATTACGTAACGTCAAATTTATTCCATAAAAATCTATTGCAGAGGATGAAATTTCTATGTAACTACATAATTTCCCAAAAACTTATGAAATCCTTATAACCTTACAAACAAAGGATTCAGCCACGATTTTTTTTACATTTATGAATTCTTGCAAAATTACAAAGGAAATGTCTTCCATTTCTTTTAAAAATAACTTAGCAGTTTAAAAGCAATATAATTTATTTTTATCGAAACACGTAATCAATGTTTAGTGCTGATGATGGTGACATGATTAATGAGCAACGGCAGAATGCAAGTGAGAGGAGACTGTAGCTTCCCGATAAAACCCTCCAACCAGTAGCAATGCCCGCCACGGTTCCGCCATATGAAGATAATAGATAACAAATTAAACCCATGCGGTAAAACACGACTCACTGGTATAATTCCGTAGCCTTCATATTGTAGTCGTTTGTTATAAGTTACGAGTAATTGTTAAGGTTTCCAGTTTTAAATCTACCAGATGCACCATCTGTGTGTCGTCAAGCGCGTTTGCACTTCGTAGCCGCCACTTTCAAATATGCATAAATATTTGATATTTTTCTGGCAAATTTAAATAATAGCCTATTCTAGAAGTAAATTTCGCTGAGTACTAAGGTCAAACCACCTTATCGACTGCCGAAAGTAAATTAAATCTTTTACTCGCGTTATCTATAAAATACCATAAATTGCGTGCCGCCACTAATCAGGACGTCACGTGACGAAGCCGCAGAAACGTTATCTAAACAAAGCAGAAAACATAATGTCAATATCCGCAAAAATACCTGCGTAAATTAACCTGAAGTTTCATAGGGAATACATACTGTATTTATTACTAATATGCATATTTATTCAATAATGTGACGAAAAAAATAATAATCAGAGGCACTGCAATTGCAGTACAACGTAAATATCTGGAGTTAACCCTCATGTATGTAGTTTTGAGGGTAGTTTTTTTCCCCTCAAATGTTGGATTCTTAAGTTATCACTTTGGCGAAAACATATATTTACGCTTAAACTATAAATACGTACTTCAGTTTTAGTATCACATAGTTACACTGTAGATCTTAGACGTGGCTGACTGGTTTTCTGTAGGACTACGAACAACTTAACGACTCGGCGTTGAGGAATTTTTTTTATATTGCTTAGGATAGGGTTGGGACCATCATCGATCAATCTCCTCGACACTTGAGCATGCCTTGCCTTGTAAGTTCTGCTCTAGACGCACAAGAGATTTATCAGACGTGTATTTTCGTCTAAGCTCCATTACGGCGGTGTGAATCTCCGAAGACTAGTTTCTCTGATCCATTTTCGTTGTCCTTTTTTTTTCCTTATGAAAAATAAACCATGTATTATTTAAGGTAGAGCACCAGACCTCATGTTGGTTTTTTTTTACTACTCAGCTTTCTTTTTGATTGTTAAAAAAAAGAGTAAATTTTGTGATTACAGCGACAATTCTGTATACCTTGCGCTGGAGTTCA
This sequence comes from Medauroidea extradentata, assembly GCA_003012365.1. Lineage (NCBI taxonomy): Eukaryota > Metazoa > Arthropoda > Insecta > Phasmatodea > Phasmatidae > Medauroidea > Medauroidea extradentata. The sequence goes on from PNEQ01115745.1 coordinate 5,618, forward strand.
AGTATCACAGTTAAACTCTTAACATTTGTTTAAGCCGCAATCAGTTCAGTATATAAATTAAGAATATAAAATGTGTTTGATTGTGGCATAAATATACGTTAACAGTTCAAATGCTATAATTTTTAATGTAACGCAAGATAAATATAAATCACGCTACAAAAGCAAATTTCACTCTTTTCTTCTCAGAATTAAAAAAAAAAAAAAAAAACACGCGAAAAGTTAAAATAGTCAATTATAGCGATTGATTCTCCACCTTATGTCTCAGTCTGAATTAGCCAAGACACAGCGTGCAAGGATTTTACTTAACGAAATCCACGAATCGCCGCAGATTAAAATATTAGTATTTAAGAATTCTACCGAGAAATATCCTCCATACATGCCGTTCTAATGTATGATGAGTTTTTATCTAAGCGACGACAATTATATAACTAATTGCTTTGGTTTTCAACTCTACAATTCGTTTGTATATCTCTGCCGCTTACAAAGTAACGCTTTGCTACCTAAGTTTTCATGATGTGGTGCAATGTAGATGGAAACGAAAAGGAGATCTCTCGTTGTAAACGTTAACTCGACAGCCAAGCATGGGCTCACTAAATAAAGGTGCTTATGAAAATTCACTAGGGTACGTCAGTCAAAAGTTAATTTTTTTTTTTGTGTTTGGAATTATTACTCTATGTAAGTTTATCCGTGTTCGAAAATTCAGCTGGTGGTCTCTCAGTCAAGTACTAAACATAATATTATATTTAAATATAAATGTTATACGTGTAAAGAATGCACTGTGGATGTAGCAATTTATTTATAATGTGGATGATATTCAGGTATTTTTATTACCGCCATATTACAACCTTGAATAGCAAATCCTGTTAATCGACAAAACCTTATCGCGTGACTGGGGTAACCTACCCTACTCAAGCGAATTAATTTCCATAAGCGAATTAAGTTTCTCTTCCGTGAAATTACCCTATTTCTCTACGCCGAGGAAGCCACAGACTTCATAACCATCAGTCAGCGTCTTGATCAAAAGCCTTACTAGAGTAAAGGTTCTCAAGAACTAATTAACTCGGTATTATGTGTTCATGGAAGTTCTTAAAGTTTCCTTTTCTTGTAGCTACATTTTATATTTTAATTTATTTTACGATACGCTTACTGTAATCTAGGTATACTGTGCAACAGTAATGGCAACTTTACACAACCAAAAATATTCGCTTGCATGACATTTGGCTTAGTGAAACTGTATCATGGCTAGGTATTTAAAACATTACTTGATTTACTAGAGTAAACGGTTACTTACATTTCACCAATCAGCTATATATATATATATATATATATATATATATATATTAGTATGCGCAGTATGGTTCCAAGTGTGCCAATTTTGGGTATGCATATGTTAGCAGATAATGGACGACTTGAAGTACACGCCCCCTGACGTCACACCGCAGGGGAAATACTGTGGGAAACAAAGCTTGTTTACAAACATGCTAATTTTTAGTTGGTAATTGCAGAAAGCAAAAATTTGCGCATTCATAGATTTGCACGTAAGGGTAAAAAATATTAGTTTCAATTTCATGGTTAAGATACGCAAATACATAAGATTAATGTTTACCTGAAAAAGCCGCAAATTCCAAACAAATAATCAATTTTCTTGGCGTACATCTCATTCGGGACATGTGAAGCCAAACAGCTAAATGAAGGTTATGTTCGACTGCGGTATGCATGGAGATAGGAATTGTATCCCACACCTGACTGCAGCTCCGCCTCTTTTCAAGTCGTCCATTCTTAATGATGATCGAGTTTCACTTGTCAAATACGCATGACATGACACACATTTACGGAGTAAACACTTGTACATACAGTCGTCATGCTCTCCTTACATTCCATACATATGCATAGATTCTACTTTTCGCACTTTCTGAAGGGCTGCGGTGGCCGAAGGGTCAGACCAATTGCCCCCGTCCAAGACGATCCAAATTCGATTCGCGGCGGGTAGGTCCCCTGATTTTCGCACGTGATAATCATGCGGACAAATCCGTTGGTCGGCGGATTTTCTCGAGGACGTCCCGTTTCCTCCGCCCTTCATTCCAGTGCAGCTCCGTACTCACCTCGTGTCACCCCTCACCAACGCTATAGACCTAGACGATAAGCGCTGACCAAAATCTCTCACTTCTGAAATTCGCAGTCATGGAGTATTATAATCTTCCCAAATTGCTATAATTCCTTGCATGTCCTATTTCTAGACCAGTTTCTAAGTGAGTTGTTTCATTTTACGTATGTACCGTTTCTGTGGGCCAGTTAGCAAACTTACAGAAATAAAATATTTTTCGTATTGTATTCTTGTAGATTTATCACAACAGTGAATGAAATCAAACTCTTTATTTGAACAGAGCCACCTTGTAAAACATATTGAAACAATAATTGAATGAAATAATGCCAATTAATGTAATTAACGAAACCGTGTAAGTATACGTACAAAAATAATAAAAATTTCATTCCAAAATTAAGTTACTCCTCCCATCCTGTTTCAGGAAAACATCAAAAACTTCTCCTGTGTGTAACAAACGTTTTTCTTTACAAACCATTAAGTTAGTTTTAAGAAATTTTTCATTCAAAATATGTTGGGCATATATTAATTTCAACTTTTAGTTCAATAGATTGACGGTGTCATAAAGCAATACGTTACGATAAAATTTCTTGACTAAAATCATTTTAGCTAATACATAACCTTATATTATTGAAAACCTGGAATCAGGTTTAATGTATACTTGCTTACAACATGTGTGCTTTAATATTTTACAGTGTAGTTTTATGTCCCATTTTCAGTTGAGCTTTAAACCGCTGCTGGTTGTGATTGATGGCTGAGCATATGTTTACATTACTGATTGTGACGGCGAGCATACAAAGACTTCTATTTTGAAAGTTTTATGTCATGTGTCGAAATATATGTTCGTGGGTCTTGCGCTGAGAAGGAAATTGAATTTCTCTGGCTTTGCAGAAACATCGGCAATATGAAACGATTACGGCGAGTGAAGCACGCGATTTCAATCTAAAAACACATCTGTGTCAAGCAATATGACAATTTTTTTTTTTTTTTTTTTTTTTTTTTCAATTTTTGTCCGTATTGGCTGCCAAAAAGCATTTAATGCCGACTAAAAAAGTATACACACGATAGTCAATAGTTTCTTGCTGGTTTTTAGAACAGTGTCGCGAGATTTACTCGATAAATCAGAATTTTTTTAAGATAATATAATTCTTGGTAGAACAGTGTAGTGTGATTCAGTCCATAAATCAGAAATTTTAAAGATACGTATGAGTGAAAAAAGCCATGTAAGTGTAATATAATTGCAAATACAAATATTGGCTCACATTATTACTGACGCAAGAAAGAAAACAATTCATGCCATAAATTTGCTCAAGTTCTGTGCAAATTTATCCCAGATTGTTTTTTTTTTTTTTTTAAGAATGTGAGGTATTGTGATATAAAATTAAAAATATATATCGTAGACTTTAACAACTGAACCTAAATTATGCAGTAACGTGCAACAGTCGTGAAAAATGTTAACTGGTGCGGCAGAGAAGAATATATATTAATGGTATTAGTCGCTTAAATATAATTTTTAGTCATTTTGAAAATAAAAATAAAAATGATTTATTTTAAAACCAACGTCAGACCAACTCAGAACGTATGTAAATACACCAATGTTATTCCATTATCATGAAATATGTATTCTAAAACATTTTCAGAGTATTTAGTTTCACGTTCATAATTCTTTTTATTTCAACACAAGCCACCTAGTTTAAATATTATTTCTAGTTGTTAGTTATAATAATTTTATACTATACACAGTGATTTATAAATAACTAGTCAACATGATTAGAATTCCATAGAATAAAAAAATTGTACTTTTAAAATACTTTAAAGAAAATGTAGGTATGATTTATTGGAGCCTGAAAACGTATTTAAGTATAATTCGCTGTGCTCGTTAAACATTGTATTAAAACGATGGCTCAAAGCACGAATATTGTATGTCCATTTTTAGAAACTGTAAAAGAATATTTCATGTTTTTCTAACAACTGCCAATTACAAATTATACTATGTGTATTATGTTTTCCCACGATTTCATATAAATATACATTATAAGCAAGTTACTTCTGCTAGGAAATTAAAGCTTTATGTTAATAAATATTAATTAGACGATTTGCATGGACATACAATATGTGTGCTTTAGGCCATCGATTATGTTATAATATTTTTTTTTCGTATTCTATGCGTTCCTATGCCATTCATCTAACTGCGATCAAACTTTGGTGACGTTTTATGCGTTGGCCCGCGAAGGTTTCTAACAAAAAAAAAACTTTTTACGGTGTGGGGGCGAGAGGGAGGTTGGGGGCAAAACGAGGTACCAAAATAATAGTTAAAGCTTTGAAAAAAATATATATAATGTAAATCAATGCCAAAAGTATTAATATAGTTAAATAAAGTTCTTATATATATATATATATATATATATATATATATATATATATATATATATATATATATATTCGACGGACTTCTCCCTCCATATTTTTCTCTTACAATAGTATCGAAACAGAAACAGGGACAACAAATACACTATTTCTCAATTCAATTTTTTTTTTTATTTTTACTTAAAGAAAGTTTACACAATGGAGACTATCTAAACGTAGCAAATAAAACGTGGACCATAACCGGAGTAAATAATTAGCTTGCTGATAATCTACACGATTCGCAGTTTCAAGAGATATGTCGAACATGAATGTGTTTTACAACATATTTTGAATCGTCTGCATTACTTTTTCCTTAAAAATATCGCACAAGTACTCAGAAAATATACAAATGAAGATTTGTGCACTGGAATATACATATTTTCAAACTTGGGTTTACAAAACATTTAGGTGATATTTTCTTTGTGGATTACAATATTTAGTACACAAAAGTCCGTGTTTAATGAGGAAAACCACTTAAATATTTGAAAACATACAAAATGTATTCTTTCAAAGATACACCCAAAGTTTAAATAGCTTAACTGATTGATATTTTAAGTGTCTGTACCACAGTTTGTTCGTTTTGTTTATTAAAGTTTTTCATAAAACGTAATTAGTCCAGAACATTTTTCATGTGTTTACTACATATTATATATAATTTTTATTTTTAAAAAATGCAAGTCCTTTGTGATAGTAACTATCTAACAGAAGTGTCATATCAGAGTTTTCCTAAAATATAGAGCAGAGTAATTACTAGTTCAGTGAGGAATGTGACTCGGTGAAGTGAGAGAGGGCATATATGTTATGGCATCAAATAAGTTTCAACAATGAAGTACTATATGTCACTATAACTGTTAAAAAAAGTGATTTGCAACCATGAATATCACACCGTTTTCATAAATGTATGTGTTTTTTTCCCGCTGACCTCGTTCTCACTCAGCCGGGATATTTTCATGTCACGCAATACATAAAGCACGCATTCATTCGGAAACTACGCGCATTCAAACGTCAACGTTGCTGTCTCAGTTCGACTGTTTTGCTGACAGTCCATTTGCTGGCTTTCTGGGCGCGTTCTGAAAATGTTATACCTCGCGTTTAATATGGCGTGGTCTCGTCTCAAGCGTTAGTATCATTTAGAAGTAAATTACTATTAGCATTAATAGTGGCAATTTAACCAGAATGTTCGTCATGTTACGAGACAAGCAATTCCACTAACAAAGCTATTTATGTACCGTCAAATGTGTATATGTTGACTGCGAGGGCTAACATTGACCGAATCAAAATATTTGTTTTGGGACCATTTGATGAAGAACAAATAAGTTAAATTAAGTATTTAAACCCTTAAGTTTGAACCATTCAAATAAAGTTTGTCATTTCTTCACAGAATGTCACCAAATTAAACATTTTGAGACGGTCATAGGATTCAAATTTTACGGTAACGAAATTTGTGAAGTTAGTTATAAAAATATACACATATAATTCACACATACATACATGCATGCTCACCACATACACACACATAAACCCACACTCACATAATATTATTGGAAAATCAACCAACTGTGGAATATTTTGCTACATGAAGAAACAATAAATACATCGGTACGTGTTTTACATGTTAGCGAACGCTTGCGATTCCTCACGTGTGCAGAAAGCAATATAATAAAGCTGAATATTAAGGTACTGACCGTTAAAATCCGGTTCCCGACAGAAGCCTAGGAATCGGAACTAAGAACACGGATTACTTTACCGGAGTAGATGCGATATTGCGAAAATTAAACTGTGTGCGTAAGATACACCGCCACAGTAAAATTATACTTTTGAATTACATACATACCTGGTGTATCTAACATACGTAACGTTACATAACATGAGTGATTTTATCATATAGGTATATTTCCAACATTTATATTTACTAAATTTAACGAGGATACTAACCTAAGACGAATCACATTTTCAGCGTGAATGAACTTATGATCTGTAAATGAACATTTAATTTTTTCCTCCACAGTCATTACAAATCATGTTGGGGCCTATTAGTTATCATAATTTCATGGAACTTTTGTCGAGTAGGTATTATATAAGTGAACATCTGTTTATACAGCATTAGGTGGTAGTATGAGTTACTTCCGAGAAAAAATTAAGAACTTTTTTTTTTTTAAGAGTAATAAGGGTTTGAAACACGAAATCCATAAAAAGGGAAAGTAGAAGTTTTGGTGAAAAATAAAATTGTGTGTCAAAAACTTTCACTCTAACCACAATAACACATTTTATGTTGGAACATACGTAATTTACAATAGCAAATAATTTTATACTCTTATAATTGTATTATTTTTTATGATAGAAGTATGAAAAATACTTAACATTGATGAGAGTGAATCAAATCGTAGAAATCAGCTATCCTCTACGCAAAATAAGTGTTGGTATTATCATCAGAAAGACTATTAAAATATGCATTACAATAAAGGCCAAACTCGAAATGAACGAATTCTGAGTTGTGCCCCAATTAATTTGGAGGTGCGATTTTTTTTAATCGGTTGAATTTGTGTGTTTGATAAGGATTAAGAGGTTTTTACGGTATAAACATACATCTAAGAAAGATTCATTTGTACACGACCTACAGAGCATTCAATCCTGTTACCTTCTTTTCAGAAATCAATTGCCTTTACGACGTCAACCACATAGACAGCGGAAATGAATTATTCATTTAGAAACAGACAGAAGTTACAACTGCTTAATCCAATTTATAAAATCAGTAACTGACACTTTTTCGTCGTCTAGTTTTTTAATGTTCTTAAAAAAATCAATGGTGTTTTATATTCGCAGTGAGACAGCTTATTAAATATTACCATGCCTACACATTTCCGCGTACATTATTTCAAATATTAAAAAGAAGATATCTGCTTTGCGATTTCGTGTGCACAGAAGCGGAAATTTCTACTTTCCAGAAAGACATTTTGAAATATTTGTTTTTTGCTGTCGTATTCTTTCTGCCAATTCAGCACACGAAGCGCTTTACTGCTCTTGTCAGGAATACATTACAGCAAGTTCTGACAGTCGAGGCGGGTTTTTATAAAAGAAGCTGATTCAGGGGAAGCGAAATAAAGGGACGGAAATGGATCTTGTGCTTCGCTAATGAGCAGACGATCACTTCTTTTCCTGAAATGGTGCACGAAAAGAAATAAACTTATGTAGCATACAATTCGACTCTTCAACTCCTCAAAAAGCTATACGATTGTCGATCTCCTAAAAGGCTTTAATAAAGAACGTTGTTGGGTATAATTTCTATTAAAAATTATCTCACAACCGTTACGAGTTTATGAAGGAGTGTAGAACAGCACATTTAACACATTAGCGTGGTCTTATTTTGAGAGCATACCTTAACAAGAGTAACCTATATAAATTCATTAAACATCGTTTATAATGAACTCATATTTATGAATGACGCTTTTGTTCTGTAAATTAATCACTAACGTGTTAACGACAAATTAATGCATTAGTTTTTATAGACATTTCCGTAAACTGAAAGTTTACATAAAGTATTAAAAAATATTCGAACTCAGAAACACGTTATTACATAATTATTATTTCTTGTAGGTTGGTTGATCATAAAACAATGAAATTAAAATGTTAACGTCAATTTACGCAAGCTGTATAACTTTGGACATACTTAACTTTACTTAATTGAAGGAATTTTATTTGACAGCTGAAGTCTATCAGTAATTTGGACCGATGTTCTGTGACACTGCTTCGTGCGCTTACAACGCAGTTAGTGAACAAATAGTTAAGTAACTTGGTCGCATTTTAAATTAGTATTACCTTGATAGAAATATAATTTTTATTTGCTCGTAACGGATTGTTATTTGTGACGTAACTAACGTAATTTAAATGCATTCAGTTCTTATAACTTCAGTCAATAAAGAGATCGACTTCAGGGCAACGGTTATTATTTGCGCTTTTTTTACCGGATGTTATTTTTAAATTACGAAAAGAAAAAGATGTACAACCGTCCAATCGCTTTGTAGAAAATCATTTTACTATGTATCCTTTTTTTTTTTTTTTTTTTTTTCGGAAAAGAATACATAGGTTAAGTTGATAACTATTCAAATTTATTTCATTTTTTGGTCTGAAAAAATTAGACTACATGTAATAAAAATTATTTTCAATAAATACATATGATGATTTTACAATATCTGCTCCAACTGAGAATTATATGTATAAAAGTATTTATATATATAATTCTCAAACATCGTACATAGAAACATGTGGTTTAAAGAATTAGGGGTTAGTCTAGTGTTCAGACTTTAATATATTTGTATTTTGCATATTTAGGAACGGGACGCAATGTTGTCGGCATCAATTACTCTCATTCAAGACGGAGTTTTGTTGCAACGTTGGAGTGTGAATTTGAATGAGAACCATTCGTGTATATTTCTTGTCACGTGTGTGGTCATCGTTGTCTTGGCCCATTTTGTCGTTATTTTTCATACACTTTATTTTGTTGTTTTTATGTTATTGTTATTTTTGTTATAAGTCTTGTTAATTTGTTAATATTTGATTTCGTGTCGTTTTTCGAGATACAACAACATACATTCCTTTCCTAAAGAGGCTGATGTTTGTTGACAACAGCTAATATGGCTTTTTTTTTTCTTTTTGTTTTACTGTGCGATTTTTTTCTGTAACACGGTACATTCTCTTGTAAAGGATTATGTTAAAAACGGTTCAGATTATAATACTTACCCATCGCAGAAACCGTTGAATCAAAACTTGAGTTTGAGTGTGTGTCACGGTGATTCTTTTAGGATTTTTATGGTAGTTTTGTATTGGGCTACTCATGCTAGGCAACCCTTTTGTGTCACGGAAAATCTGTGTCAGTGATGCCAGCACACTGATGATGTTTCATCATGTTAGTAATGGGAAATGCCATCAACTTACTAGAAAAACCCCAAGCGTTTGTGTCACGAACTAATTCTTACTTCATACTAACGTTAATATTATCCCAGTTATAAAAATGCCTTTTTGTACTAGTGGCGTCAAGGTTTTTTTAGGAACTAAATCAGTCGCACAGATAATAATATTTGGTTTAGTTAACAATACACGCGTATGTATTTGGAAAAACCAGTGTGTTTTTGATCTGATAAATCTTTGTTTGCAAGAACATATTGTTACTTTTCTAAAACAGCAGCTTCGTCATTACAAAAAGATGTATATTTAGGCATACTGGGATTTACATTCTTGTTCAGAAATTAAACCTGTCACACAGTTAAATATTTGGATGATTCAAGTAAAACAAGTAGTTTTTTTAACAATTTGCAAACATAAGTACGTTCATGGATGTAAATAATTTACAGTGAAATAACATGCCATGGACTATGTATCAGAGTATTAAAAAATTTCCAGTTAAACATTTTTTGTATTTAAAAAAAATTCTGAATTTTCAACTTTTTTCTTTTACTTTTGCGGATTTTTTTTAAAAATTCCAAATTTTTCCTTGTTGGCTTCTAAATGCTTTAATGCGTTGCTCATGGGACGTTTGTTAACCGTGAATTATTTAATTTAAGTAAGTAAATTAGTTATTACTATTTGCATGGCAGCGTAACAAACAAATTTTGACTTTGACGCACCATTATGAGATAACTAAGCGGGGTAAATTTTTTTCGTAATAGGAAAGTGTACTCACAAGTATCGTCTACACAACTAACAATATTTCACAAAAATTTAAAATTATGACTTCATCACACTTGAACACCCTTAAGGTCATGATCTTTCATTTATTTCAAACAATTGCAATTAACTCGAATATCTTTTAACCAAATGCTTTGAAAAAATTTAAGCCTGTTAACAGTCATACGATGCACAATTTTGGTGGAGTGTTTTTTTAGAATAATTTACCGTTTGCTAGCAAAAAAAATATTTTGCTTCATTTTCGCTTATTTCCATAACAAAATAGGTGATATTTCAGGGGCAAAAATCTAAAAATTCGTACTGTGTATTGCAAAATAAAATTTTAGATACAAACAATGATATATAAGTGTTAAAACTGTAAGAACTAATTTTTTACATATGTATTAATTTGCGCTAAAAAAATATTTTCGAAACAGCTACAAAACAGAGCAAGGCCTTAAACTCTGTGCAATAATAACGACCAACTTTTCACGTCATTGTCCAGACCTGTCCTTCTATGGTTATAATCCTGATTAAGGTTTGTTGGCCCGGCCATGGAGGGGTAGTTGGCAAGGTTGAGAGGAGACGATGCTCGATTAGCCCCGGGGAAATAAAAGCCTCCCCCAGCCCCAATGTTGGCAACACGCCAAAGCTCCCGCGGGTCCCGGCGCCGGAGGGTTGAGGCGACCCCGTCCACGACCTCTAGCCCTGGCTTCTACTAGAGTCTGTCTCGCGGCACGAGTCTCTGACACGAATACTCTTGCCTACTATAGGCGTTTACATTGTTCACGATAATACTTTAACCCGAGTAAAGTTTACCCCTCACTAAATATCCACATTCTCACGTTAAAAAATAACAGTGGATAGGATAGGACATCTGCAAGCCAGCTGGCCTGCTTTACTAGTAGAATTATCGTTAATGTTGGCCTAAATAATAGGCGAGAGCAGTGATGGGTACAGAAGTGGTATAAAGTTAAAGAAGGAAAGAGATAACTCAACTAGAAAATTCTGAACTCAGCAACGATACTGAAAGGAAAACAAACTCAAAAGTTTACTGAATTTGCAGTAACTGAGAACTGAATTAGAGCTCACAAGTGAAATTATTACCATGATTAACAAGTCACCAATAAGTTACCTATTTTATGGGAGTGTCACCCAGAAGCAAACATGTTTCTGAAATCGTTTTACAGACTAAGAAATGTGGGTTCCATACACCAAAATAAAACCATGTAAACAGAGGTACCATACGCTAAAACCCTTAGTTTTCCAGAAAGTGTAGCGAGGTATTACCAAGCAGTCTGGTTTTGTAACTGGTAATAACATTAGCGTTGTTAGACAAATTAATAATGTACTTGCATTTTTTTGTTTGTGTTTATTTGAGGTTATTATTGTCCTCACATTTTACTTGCATTGCAGTTTTAATTATGGCAAAATATATTATGTGATTGTGTGTGTGTGTGTAAACAAGATGTTATTTAATACATTTACTGTGAGTTTCAGAGTTTATGACAATTTCTGCAATGCTAATTCAGCGATAGTTCCTTGCAGTTGTAACATTGGTATATTTTTTTTTTAACGATGCAAGATCTAAGTATTTTTAAACCTATTTTTATTTGGTCTTTATTATTTGTTTTTGTGTGAGTAGCCTACCTTGTAATTTTGTAGAACTATTTCAGAAATATCCTGTATACTTCCTGAATAATCTTCAGACAAACACATGTTGGTATAAACATAGAAGTGTACTTGTCTCCCAGTTTTCAAGACTAAGTAATTGTTGTTTTTGTCAGGGCAGACTGCTCCATAATGGATGAGCCTGGACATATCCCTCACATTGGAGGACTTTCTAGGTTCGGTAAGGTACGTATCTTTTCACAGTAATACATGTATTTAAAAAAATGATGAAAAATTATTTCCTCTTACTTTATACGTAATTGTCTTAAAGAGCGAGGCGACTCAAAGAGAAGCACGTTGCACTAGCATTCGGGAGGACCCAGGTTCGACTCTCGGCTCAGTGCATCCTTGTTACGGTTTTCAGTGATATCCCGAATCCGCCCCATGCGATGAAGAACTTCTCTAGTTCCTGTGATTTTTGTCATGCTGTGTGTCAGGGTAGACATCAACAACCTTTACAATTGACTAAAATATCTGCTAATTCCACGCACTAGTAATATAGTATTAGAAGTGTAACTCCGGAGTATCACATCGCGGACGCAGAATTACAACTGAGTGCGCGTAGACAACTACTTATCCCTGAAGGATTACATAAAATGAGGCCATACGATGGAGAGACTTCAGAATGAGAGGGTGGAGGAAGCCGGAGATCACCGAGAAAACACGCAGACTAGCGGCGGCGTCCGGCACGATTCCCAAATGCGAGAACCCGAGGACGGACCCCGCCGGGAATCTAACCCGGATCGTCTTAGTGGGAAGCGAGTTTTCCAACCACTGCGACAATTACGGACCGTTTCATTTCACAGTTGAACTGTTTTAATAGCAACACAAATTTATGTTATCATTACCTTGTATATACTTATGACACATTTGTCGGGAAGGGTGGAGGGAAAAGGTTATATGATAAGGAGGATATAATTTTAAGGTGCTTGTCCCTTAAATATTAATTATTTTAATATTCATGCCAACCTCTGTTCAACTATATCACACATTAGAAGACATGTCATTTCTCCAAATAAAAAAAAATTGTTCCCATAGTTTTTACATATTCGTTCATCAAAGTCACAAAATCATCGTTGCGTTATAGCCAAAATAAAAATAAATAAATAAATGTAATAAATCAAAATTACAGGAACTGAGAGTCGATATGTCAATGCATTAATGCATTTTATGAAGTGTTGAAAAAAAAAAAACTTTTGAAACAGTGACCAAATGTAGCGTGGCATTTAGTATAAATATGAGTGGTCTTGTTTCTTAAAGTTAATTACAATTTTTTTTTTTTAATTTCTGCTACACTGCAACGGCAATTTTGAGAATTTGATGAGTGATAGTGCAAAAATTATGGGTACAAAATGTTTTTTTTTTATTTGAGGAAATTACATGTTATTTTATGTGTAATAGTTGAACACAGTATGGCACATATATAAAAAAAGCATCTTTTACGTGTCCAACGTCGTGTTACAGCTGGTGGTGCGAGAGATGAACCGCCTGGGGATGATAGTGGATTTGTCGCACGTGTCTGTGCCTGCAATGTTGGATGCCCTGCAAGTCAGTCGCGCCCCAGTAATCTTCTCTCACTCCTCGGCACATGCTCTGTGCAACAGCTCCCGCAATGTTCCCGACCACGTGTTGCGACTGCTGGTAAGTGAGCTTCCTACTTGGTACCTACGCACCGGCCAAACTGTTTATTTTACAGCCATAGGTTGCCTGAAAACAGATCCGAGCTAGAAGCATGGCTTATAGAATTTATACCCCGTAGTTGTTGTAATATACTCCATTTCATATAAGTTTGGATAAATCTGACGGCAACTTATGGGTAATAGTTTGTAATATTTTATTATTTGTATTGCTATACAAAACAAACATTGCAGTACAAATAATGAAATGTAAATTTAAGATTCTTTTTAGAGCTAAAAACGTCTAGCATTGCTCAACAAATCACAAAATACTAAAAAAAAATTGTCCATAAGTTGCTGTCAAATTTATCCAAACTTACGTGAAACAGAGTATACCTATCTCACGCTCATTCCGCATTTCTATACCTCTGAGGTTAAAACTACCGGTTTACAACTTTAAGGGGGGAGTTCACGCAAAATTTTGATTGCTTCGCAATTTTTTTTTTATATTTGTACGAGATACGGTTTGTTTTATAGACACATATGAAGCCCTGCTTCATGGTCACCGACTGGTCATTTTTAATCCTCAGTATCTAGGGTTCTACCAGCAAATCACAGACGTGTGGTTTCGAAGTAACCTTGTTCCTGTTGGCACAGTTAAATGAGCCTCGTCTGTGCAATAATACATTCTACCAGTAACCATAAAGCACAGCTTCATGTGTGCACGTAAGGCATTGAAACAAACTGTTGCAGAATTCTTTTTGCGAAAAATCGTGGGTTCTATATGTAGTATTTAAAGACAGTAAATTATGCTGTTACGACTATTAAGCCAATGATCAAAACTTTCGATAGTTATATACTTAGATAAACCGTAGTATTTACTGTCTTGAAAATACTAACCAACGTTATGAAAACAGTTTCAAAAAAATTTGCTAAACATATTTTTTTTATATCTGCTCTTGTTTAGATTTTAAAAAATTACAGTAAATCCTCTCTATAAAGACCTTTCACGGTTCCCTAGAATAGAGTCTTTATGTAGGGGCAGTCTTTATAAAGAGGTTTAACTGTGCAATAAAACCCCTATTTTAACCCCTTAATACATTTTCCCGAGATATCTCGGGCTGTACATCCGCAAGAAAAAGAAAATAAATAATTTTAAAAAAAATTTAACTTTTGAGACAATTTTTACTACCTAAAACATATATTTATGTTTAAATTGTTTAAAAACTTTTAATATTTTTAGCAAACACAGTAAGAAGAGAATCTGACACTGAAGGGGTTAAAACCCCTTGGTTCTTGAGGAAAGGGTTGTTATAGGGAGGAGGTTACTAAAAAAAGAGGTTTTACCCAAAAAAACAGTAGAAACAGGCAATCATGGCGTTCTTTTACCTTACAAAATCGTGTTGTTGTTTTAGAACAGAATTTAGGTCTTCATGTAAACCAAGAACATTTAAATATTTATGTGTTTCCATTGCATATTTTTCAGGCCACCAATCGAGGGTTGATGATGGTGGCGTTTTATCCGTATTTCCTAAGTTGCAGTGAGTCAGCTACACTCCATGATGTTGTCGGTAAGTAATATGTGTCACAAGGCTAAGGCCTGTACTTGGTGTTTTGGTTGGTGTTTGGTGTTGGCTATAAATTAACGACAGGTTGACAAATGCTTGGCGGCAGAATTGCCTGTTAGTGGTTGTAGTTGGTTTTGCCGTGGTTGGTGCTGGTCTCTATAGAATTTCACCTCTTATTTCCGGTGGACGTTGTTAGTGTTGACTTTTTTTTTAGTTCTAAATGTGGAACTTATAAGTACAACAGACCAATTAATTTGCAGTTACGGATAAGTAATGTTTGATGATAACATAAAAATACACAGGAAAAATATTTAGTGGCATCTACGAAACATTTTGTTAGTATTTACCATGTAAAATAATATTTGTGTTCACCCAAAAACAATTTTTTTGTTACCAATAAAATATTGTGGTCACCAAACCAAAAATTTGTGTCCATAATAAAATAATTTGGCAAGGACAACATACTTCAGAATTTTTTTATGTGTATTACTAAGACTCATTGTTAGTTCTAATTTCCTAAAACATGCAGCATTGTACTGAAATTCCGGACCAAAATGTATTATCGAGTTGAATTATTTCACCCACCTGTAACATGTAACTTTACAGTTGTCCATTGTAATAATCCACGCGTTACACTTCAAATATTAACAACAGCAACCGTCAATTGCACGAGAGGCCTAACTCTTTCAGGCGTTACTTCTGGTGTATTGGGTAGCTGCATGTAAGTGTGTGTGAAATTCGCACCCACTAATTCCTCGGTACTCCAACCAGCTACTCGTGTTGTGTTTCTTTCTGCAGCTCACATCAATCATATCCGTGACGTGGCAGGAGTGGACCACGTTGGAATCGGTGCCGGATACGACGGCATCAACATGTAAGTAAACTCCCAGCATTCAGATTTAAAACCGTACAAAACATTAATTTTTTACAAGAAATTTAGTGCTGTGTTGTTTACTTAATGATAGTATATTACCTTTTGATCGTTGGTAATAAATATTTGTAAGAGAAAAACTGTGTTCGAAGCAAACAGTTATACAACATTTTTAAAATTCAAGTGCTAACATCAAGGACAGTACTAGTTTTAGGAAATGTACAAATTTGTATTCGGCTTGTATTACGCATCGTTGAATTGTAAACAAAGGTTTTTCTATTTTGCTATTTTTAAAACTGAATTCTTAGTTTTATCGTAGAGTCCGAACCCGGCTCTCAATCTGACACTCTAAGTGAGTTTAAATAACTTTCACTCTAGTTCTCTTTATCTCTGTCTCTTATATCTTTCTTCCTCATTCCTCCTCTACTTTTCTTTCTCCATCTCTCCTTTTCTCTATATGTTAATATTGGTAGGTTTTGCTAAGGAAATGATAGGTTGAGCATTTTTTGTATAAGAAAGTTACATCCCGTTATTTTGTTTTTCATATGTTTTAATCTAAAAATTTGCAAACAAAAAACCATTTTACGGAATACTGAGTTATAAAGTCTGTGTTAATTTCTTTTAGGCTAACCTTCTAAATAAGTACAGATAGGCCTATATGCTAAGCATACTCAAATAATTATGAAAACATGTCTAATTATCACTGTCACAGAGAAGTTTAAATTATCAAAATACTTGTGAAGTATTAACGTCATATTTCTTAATATATAATTTCGACGTGTCTAAGTCACCAACACCATAACACAACCAACACATGGTACCAATAATGACTCGCAAATATCCAGTTGTGTGTGTGGATGCACTGCATGTATAAACAATAGTTCAGGGAATTTTCGGAGGCTATGCCAACGTTCTTGGTGATTGTCTGGAACACAGCCAAAGTGCGCAGTACAGGTTTTATGGCCCGAAGGCTATCATACTCTCCCTTTTGCCTCGATACTTTCTTGAGTAAGACAGTCCTTATCGCCCTATTCTCTTCTCATGCTCTTCATTGTTTCTTCCTTTATTCCTTTACTTTGCAGTTCGTTGGTTGTATCTATAAAACCTTCCCTTTCGCTAAGTTGGTGATAATGCAATCATTGGTCACATCGTGGTTATTCGGAATCTTTCCGTCTCCTCCAAGCATCATATTCCTCTTATCATTGGCTGTTTTTGGTGGCAAATACATTCTAGATCTTTTCTCACTCGTATTACCTGGCAACTATAATTTTAATGTCGAATATAGTCCCTCAGAGGATGTGGAAACACAGTTCTGTAGACAACACAGATAGCAGGACAGCCAATATGTTGTAAAAATCCGTATACAGAAGAATACAAATGAGTCTGGACTAATACAAAAAAATAAAAAATAAAATAACTTTGTTTGAAAATAGGATAGTTCGTTGAAACAAATACATTAAAATAGTTTGACAAACATTTCTCTTCTGTTGATTACCATGTCTGAAAAAAAAAATATATATATGTATGTATATATATATATAATATTTCAATTATTTGAAAAAAAGTGGATGATTCAACGAATACAAAGCAGTTTCTTCATTTTGCATATAATTTCTCAATATTGTTTAATAATTTTATGTCATGTTCAGGCACAGATTGAAAGCATAATAAGATTGCAAAATAAAATAAACCAAAATCATTAATTTTTTTGACAAATAAGAGTTCAGCCATTGCTAGCAAATTCTTCTGCCGAACCCTTGCACATGCCATCTGTGCAGTCCTTCCTCTGTCTTCCACCCTCTTCTGTGACAATTAAGGGTCTGAAAATTGTAATAGTTTAAATAATTGTTTTAAATTTGTCCAAAATATTATTTGTTCTGTAGACATTGTGACTATTATTTACTGCAATAATTATTTTTAGCTTTCATAGTTTTTGTATAGTGTCAGGTTGAAGTCCAAATTTGTACAAAACTGTTTTATGCACAAAAGGAAATCATATGACTTACCGTTTAAATGAAATAATTCACACTGAAGAACGGTATGACGGACTAGACCAAGGCACGTATGAAACAGGCATTGCATTTTCTTTGTTGTATGTATTTTTTTTTAATTCCAGGTATTTTACAATTTTTAATTTCAAATTCAGTATATTTTGTTTAATATAAAAACAATTGAAAAGGGTTCTTATACATGTTTTGAAATATCCAGGGGCTTTGTTATACAGCTTTAATTAATTTCATTTCGGTTGGTTTTTCTTTCCAGTGTAAACAGGTTTATGCAAATATGGACTTTGATATGTCATTATGTAAATATAAATAAAATTAATAACAGAAGAATTGTTACAATGTGTGCCTACAAAACATATTAAATCTCGTACAAATAATTATTAAAGAAATTAAAATTTTCGGTGAACCGCCTCCTTAAGGTTACTTTGGATTGACTGAATCAAAAGACGGGTGTTTAAAGATATAAAACAACCATATGGACGATTCGGAATAAAGTGAGCACGAAAAAAGCCCTGCTAAATTTAAATTTTCAACCAATCCATATCTTTCCGCGCGTAACGGCTAACGATGGGAAACGTGTAGCCTCTCTGGTCATGTCACTTGATGTTTGCGCGTGTAAGATAAATTCTGCAGTCGGTTGAGACCTATATAGTTTGATAAAAAAGTGTATTAGTCATAAAATATACAAGTATGTCGATTGCAGATGAGTTTGTTTCAGTATTGTTTTACAAAAGTAGGAAACTGCACTGAACCGGAAAAGGTCACTTCTACGACCTCGTCATTTCACCGAACGTTTCCCCTACTCTTCCCCTTACTCCCTCCACGAACCACTCTGCACACTTCTCTAAAAATGTTCTGTCAACCGCCGAGGTCGTAGAACTCCCTACACTTCTTACCCTCTATAAAACCATACGCACCGCTTGTTGGCATCCCTTTACCCTGCCATAAACCATATGCACCGTCTATTGGTGCTTATGTATCGTTCCTCCCATTGGCTACCACGAGACGTGAAGAGTTCGTACACCAGACATAAAGCTGAAACCCTATTCCATAGCATCCAACATTCATCACTGCCCCGCATAACCCCCAGCGTAGCGGGGAGAGGAAAATATGTTCTGTCAACTGACGAGGCCGCACAACTGACATAGCCCCCACGGAACTATATTCGGTTATTCACTGCCAACCATGCACGCAACGCGGCAACCATGGTTAATGTTGAATTCAATGCTGCAACGGTTAATGATATTTTTCAAACGTTAAATTTTCAGTACTCACTTTATCCTGAATGCACTATAGAAATTAATACATGACGCTGCAATGCCTCGAACATGCGCAGAACGATAGTGGAAATGAGAGCGCACATTTATAGCGAGGCGAAAAGAGCAGTTGTATACAGGGGTAGAATTCTTGTATATATTCTTTATGCAGTGATTTTAAGTTGTTAAATAAACCGCAATGTTTATACCAGACTATTTGATTTTTGATTTAAAATACATACGGGAAGATTAACGTTGCTGAGGATAAGTTGTTGCGTGTTGCAGAACCCCACTGGGGCTAGAGGACGTGTCACGGTACCCCTTCCTGCTCGCTGAGCTGCTGGGGTCTGGCAGGTGGAGTGAGTCCGACCTGCAGAAGCTCGTGGGTCGTAACCTGATACGAGTGTTCCGAGAGGTCGAGCAGGTAAGACACACCATCTCACTGTTAGCGCACCACGTCTGGGCTTGTAGACTTCTTTGTGATACGTTCGGTTTCATTTCCTTTATAAGCAACCTGTGTGTGACAGCACAATCTGCACTGTATTTTTCAGTGGTATATGACATATCACACTTAGATTTAATGATAAGTATATGATATTATGTCAAATATGGATTAATATTAAATAACATATAATATACTAGCTAATGCCCATGACTTCATTCGAATGGTGCCTCCTCGAGTCGTGTAAAAGTTTAGTCCTAGTACTACAAATTATATTAAGTACTTTGCAAATGTATGTATTTTTATTTTCGAAATACTTCAAAAGTATAAATAAATGTTTTTTTTTTCATTTAAACGCTTCTGTGCTTCAGTTGTCATATGAGTAATAATATTAATACAGATAAAAAATAATATTAAGAAAGTTATTTTTCGAAAACAATTTCTAAAATAAAACAAAAAAAAACTTCTTGAAAATTCTAAGTAGTGCAAAATTGTTTCAAAGGGTTATGAATGACCGTTACGTTACGAATTTAGAATAAAATTTTTTTCCCTTTCAGCCTTCCTGTTTCATTTCGCCCACCCGTGCCCAATTTTCGGCACTTATGTATAGATTTTTTTGCCAGAAATCTTTGCCGGTGCACGAATAACTCACTAAATTATAAATATAGTATATATAAATTATATATACTTTAGTGCACAAAACCAAAATTTGAACACATGAACAGTAGTAAACCACACAATCAAGGGGGAATGATCACGGACACCATGTATTTATCTGATTTGCCTCCAACAATTTCTGTTTCGGTGGATATATTAAATTTTTAGCACGAGAGGACATAAACTGTGATCGTTTTTCCGTAATTTTTTGCAACTCCTAAGTTCTCATAATTTTGTAACAGGAATTAACTAACACAGAAAAGGGATTTACTTACGGGAGCAACTACAGAACTCACAAAAGTAACAGAAACCACACCGATTGTATTCCGAAGAGTTAATGAAACTATAAACTCAGCCCTGTCAATGTGAAAAACTTAAAACAATCTCTGTTTCCACTTATTTATAAGAAAAACTATAAGTCAAAGTAGGGAATCAATTCCCGTTAAGTATTGTAGGCAGGATCGTAATTTCAGGTTTTTCTTGGGGGAAGGAGGGGGGGCAATTTTTTTCCGCCAGCAGTGACCTTGTTGCATGTTTTTCTTAATTAAGCATGTATAAATTAAAAACTGTAATATTATAACTTTAGTTTTATGTGCTTAAGTCAGCATTATTTAAATAACAAAATACAAAAAAAATTATACACTTACAATTCGAAATACAGTGGGGCATATGCCTCCCTGCCCTCCCTAAATTATGCCAATGATTGTAGGAGAATTGGTCCAACAAAATCTGACGTGAATAAAATAGTAACCATGTGTAAGTTCAATGTACAGTGTTTTACTTAGACTACATTATATTTCCTAAGTATATACGATTATGTAAATGCATGAATTATAGATTCCATTAAATAAGTAAATGGACGGTGTTTTAGCGTGTCTTGCGTATTATATTTTACGCGAAACCGCTTAGCGTGTTCCTATTCCATTTATCTATGAAAAGAAATTACATTTGAAACTTTGCTTATATAATTAAAAATTTCAGTACGTTTGTTAGAAGAATGAATTTCGGGCCTCTCAAAGTGACTGAAAACTGCTTTCTTTAGGCTGCCGTATCTCCGAAAACACCACCTGAATTTGTAAAGTGCCAAACGAGATTCCTTTACTTCTTTGTATAAAATATATATATATATAAATAAAACTTTAGGATCACCGCTTAAGGTTCCGCAGGAAAGAAAACTACAACGAAAACCTGGCACGCCAATTTTGTGCGCTGTGAATAGAGGCGATACACTTCACGTCGAGCGTGGTACTTTGGCTCTTATCGCTCTGCTGCTGTTACCTCGCGTCAAACGCGGAGATATGAATCCCGCACGCACTTCTCGTGAGTTGCCAGTTTAATTGGTTTTATAATTGAGATACTAGTACATTTAATAGGTCTCAGACCCATATAGTACGTATATTAAAGCTCTTGTATGGTGAACAACATAGAAGAGTTTCTGTACAGAGTTCTAGAACAACCTATTTACCAACTTAACAAAACTGTAATACTTACTAAGTGACAGACAGTTCCCAGCTTAAACTAGTGTATCTAGATACATAACATTCTGCACAGGAGTCCGTTGTATAAGTTAGGTAACCATTGAGATAGTATTTTTGAAAATTTGTCCCTTAAAGGGGTGGTACCTGTGGTGCTTTTGGTAAGGTTATATAATTCGAAAAAGGAGAAAATTGAATAACGTATCTGAGCTCATTTTACATAGAAAAGTTTTCTACGTCTGGGTAAAATGATATAATTCTGATTATTACGGTCAGAGGGACAGTTAAATGTTTAAGCAAGTTTATATCAACATGGTCTAACTTTCTGTTCCACTTCTATGTAAAAATTAAAGTCGATTGTGTCAGCGTTTTTGAAAATCCACCTCCTAAGGGGGTGAAGAAAGGGACGGAAGTTTATTTGAGAAGTACGTCATTTTTTTAAATTAGAAGCGTGGAATTTGATATTTAGACCTATATGAAGAACTTCGAAAACAAGCAACTTACAAAAATTACGTTTTAACTGATTTAGTGGTTGATTTAACAGAAAGTAGAAACACGCATAGAAACTGATGGGGGGAGAAAAAAATTTAGATATGTTTATGTTGAAAAACATCTTCCTAATAAAACTTTAATACTGGATTTAAAGAGGACTAAGAGCAAAGCAAGTTACCAAAAAACTCTTAGCCTGATGGTTCCGGAGGTGTTGCCAATGAGAAACCCATTTTGCACATGCGGCTAGTTATTACGTCTTCTCAAGATTACGGCAAATCTGTCATAAAATGAACTTTTCTTCAGGTTAGAAAGCAGAGCGTTATTGTTTTGAGAAGGGACAATTTCCTCCGTTAATTACGATGGCGTAAGCAAGAAATCAAAGTTATGTTGGCTGTTGTGAAAAGAATCTATTTCTTCGCCAATGTTTGTTTTCGCAAGTTCTCTCCATAAGAAATTTTGTTATTTATTTTATTACGTCCTTCTGACCCCTAATTCCTTACAAAGAAGGTATGGGACAAGGACGCACCACGGATTTTTATTCAAGGGTGTTAGACAGGACTAGGATTTATGTTTTTGCCGTCCCAAATCTGGGAAAGTTATGAAGTAACACCTCCCTCCCCCTCAGAGTAAATTTTTAGTTCGAGGTGCAAAATGTTGCTATTAGGAGTGGGGGTCTGGACACCACATACCCTTGCTGCCAAAGATTTGCTGGATAATTTGGCATTTACATCATTATAGATTTTTAATCTAACAGTTAAAATTTACCCAACAAGTGTAAGTAAAATGGTTAGAAGTAATTACCTTACAAAAATTATTATTATTCAAAAAGTACATACACATTTTCGGGAGATGTTTCAACCCTCCCCCTCCCTTGGGCGCGCCACTGCTAAGGGATATAGTAGGCCTATATTTAAAGTGATTACACAACTGTACACAGCAAAATGTTAAATAATAACAAAATAATTTTTATTACACTATGTAACTATATATTTAATGTTACAGTAGGCAAATAATAATGTACCTATGTCTGTCTCTGAAACCTGTCCTTATATCACACAATATCACAAATAGATAAATTCAGATTAGTTAATGAATAGTAGTACTTGTTAGCTTGTAATAATTACTTATGCCTTTCCCCACGTAAATGATTTAGAATTCCTCTCTGCAGAATAAAAACATCTTTGATTATGTTTATAAGCATAAAATTCCTCAAGTGTCTAAAACACGTTTCCTGTTGAAAGTGTCATTAGTTTTTCTTTAAATGAATCCTAACCTGTGGGAAAATTAACCTTACCCCAAGCTGCGGGAGCCCAGCATGCCAATACCAGCCGTGTCCAAAGGCGATTCTCATAAAAGCCCGTATTTCACGTTGATGCTGTGGCAAGATTTTTTTTTGTCCGGATGACCTCCCTCTCACTGCATTTTCGCTAGCCGCGAACTCGTATCTGCCTGGTCCTCTTTCCCAACCCGCCCACAACTCCCTTTCTCCCTGTTCCGCACAAGCCAGAACAAAATTACTTTTCCGGCTGCTTTATTTCCGGTGAACGCCGAGCTGAAGCGACCCCTGCACCCCTCCAGTGTAGGAGGCTGGCCCTGGCGGTGGGCCGCGACCACTGTACCAGCTAGACACTGCAGTATTTGAGCCGAGTGCTGGCAAGTCGCAGTGACATCCTGTCTACCTGACTGCATTTATGATCTGTTCCACGCGCAATATTTACTAAGG
The DNA here is from genome assembly GCA_003012365.1 of Medauroidea extradentata. Lineage (NCBI taxonomy): Eukaryota > Metazoa > Arthropoda > Insecta > Phasmatodea > Phasmatidae > Medauroidea > Medauroidea extradentata. The sequence goes on from PNEQ01115745.1 coordinate 29,563, forward strand.
GAGGTTCAAAGGATTTCATATTTTCCAGATATACGATCTAAACAACTCTTAACTTTGCCCACAAAATCATCTTTTAACTCAATTCCATACGCGATATTTTACCAAAATACTATTTTGAAACTCGATTTTCAAGGTCTCATTCCTCCCTACGTATTCATTTTTGGTAGAAAATGTCCCATACATTATGCACTAACTTTTTCATGAAACTCACTTTTTGAAGATTGGGAGTTTAATTTCCATATATCTTGTATATGTATAATAAGGTTACAATCTGATTATTTTTATCTGCTATTAGTATTAAATATTAAGTTCATCCAGTAAGAAACTGGTAATGATTTACTTCCACCAATGTTATACGTGAAGATTGCAAGATCAATCTGTCTCGGCTAAAGTCGGGCAGTTGTGTGTTTTGCTTCTTGGGTTTTGTAAAATGCAAACGTATATAATGTATTTTTAATGACCAACATGTTTACTTATTTGAGAATTCAAGGAAATGTCTGTATATAATGGTACATATAAACTTCATTATTTATTTATTTGCCGATTCTATCAATTAAGGTTAAATTTACTTTTATGAAAACGCATATTCGTAGCTACGTTGGGACGATAGTTTTGTAGTCATAACCTACTTAAACTGAAAGAAATCGTAATTTCTTTTCTTTTTAATATGGTTTCAACATTTGTGAGAATAAGTTAGCACATTTTAAGTAAACGAACTCTGTCGTCTGCCAGAACTCATCCAATCAACAGCAGTCCAGATCTCCGCCGATACTCGTGGGTCGAGTCCCTGCGGGTGCGTACTCGTCCGTCGATGCCGTCTCCTCAGTAATCCAGCTTTCGGTAAGGCCGTCAGATCTAATTAGGAGGCAGCAACCTTCAACTTAAGGGCTTGTTCCCGATTTTTTTTCAGACTGGTGCCAATAACTCAAATATTCCTTAACCAAAAGTTTTGAAAAAACTTGAGTCAATGTGCAATCATACGATGCACAATACTGTGGACGCGTTCTTTAAAATAATGTACCATTCGCCAGCAAAAAAATAATTTCCTTCATTTTTGCTTATTTTTACGACGAAAAACGTGGTACTTTGGGTAATGAAATCTAAAAAAACCGTTCAGTATAATTCTGCAAAAAAATTCAGCTACAAATTATAACATATAAGTGTCAAAAGTGTGCAGCGAAATTTTGATATGAGTATTGTGTAGCAATAAAAAAAATATTTTCGAAATCTCTGCAAAACTCCGTAACAAGGCCTTAACATAATATATTAATAATCAGTAATATTGCGCTCCCCTCCTAATTAATATAATACATTGTATCCTATTTTGTATTCGGTGTACCTGTCATTCTAGTAAAGTAAATGCCCGTTTGACCATAACTGTCTTAGTCATTTAACCCTAAATAATATCTAAATGAATCCTCAGTGTAGCTACCATCTGAGTGAAACCCCTCAAATAGCATAATTATCCACAGAAATAAACCCACAAGAATATAACGTTTGTAACAGAGCACAGTAATTTTTAAGACTCTTATCACATGTGAAATATTTATAATTGGAAATGAAACTCAGGAATAAATAAGCAAGCTTCTGGAAAACACTTTTAGTGTTTGTATATTCCAGGAAATGGTAGTATTCTTTGCTTCTTCTCCTTTTGTATAGGAAATCTTCTGAAAGGTAAAGGCTTAGACATATCTTTCAGTGCACTATGGAAAACAAAAATTGTCATAAAACTCACATTTTATGGAGGTTATACACCCCATCAGCAGACAGCAGAAACCATACTTCGCTTTTTTCATTCGCAAAAGAAAATCATTGGCCGTCTCACTGTAACGTTATTGTTAAGAAAAAGATGAACACAGTTCACCGTTTTATTTCGACGAAAATATCGAGGCAAGTAATTGAAAGCAAACCCTTTCAGTATTTAGCATAAGCCCATATTTTATATTAAATATAATGCCGTTTGAAATTATATCAATTATTTGAATTTTTACTCGGAAAAAATATTTTGTGGGTAACACCTTGCTGTCACCATTAAAGTGTTGTGGCCACGAACAAAATATTTTGTATTTACTACAAAGGAATTTCACAAGCAAGACTCACTTGAAATTTGTATTCCCGTGTGTTACAACTATAGAATATTTAGGAATACAGAAGTGAAACAGCCTGTAGAACGGCGAACACAGTCACACACGCCAGCAAAATGTCTTCGCTAGTCAGCAGCATGGCGGGAACACCTACCACCAATCAGCTCTCGCTAGCCAGCAACCAATACGAAACCTACAGTAACATACAGGAGCCAAACAGACACAGGGCTGGTATCAGCAACATCGGGCAGCCCCTCATTCCACGTCTGCATTAATATTTATTCTGTGTTATAATTGAATAAATAGCAGTTTTGCTTAGTAGCATACCCAGTAACTTTTGAAAGATGGGTGACCAAGTATTTACTTGTTACGTTTGCGAATATTTATCGCGTTAAGGACATAAAGTAAACATTTATTTCCGCTTCAGAATTTCATTACGGGAGGAAGACCACATTGTTATAACTTTTCAGCCTGGTAGTTTCACAAATGTAACGCCAAATTTGACAGTATTCAAATACCATGAACATACATACAGATAACGTGTTATCACTTGATTACCAATACGAGATGGGAAGTGTACGGATAAGCTTGCAACTCGAATTTATCATACAAATTATTAGGTCAAACATAAACTGCACGATTCAGAGGCTACTACTGATATTAGCGAGCTCTGGCGCAACCCTCGCATTATTTCCATGGTAATTTTATGTGGTCGATACGGAAAACGGAACATCCTCATTATCATTAGTCGATATGACGTCACGTGTTTTCCCCTACGTTAAAATGCGTACTCTGATAATGAAATGCTAGTTGAGTCCTAGCTGCACTTCCTAATGCACTTGGACGTTAAAAAACGTAAACGAATGGTGTTTTATTGTGTATTTAAAAAAATGTCATCTAGAAACATATGGAATTAATATTTTAAAAATAATATTGGCTACTGCACTATCAGAAATCAGCGGATGTCCTGCCAGTGTATGTATAATAATGGATGTTATTCAAATGGCGAATCGCCCCCTTGCTCAAAGTGACCAAGATGCCGTAACGGGCAGCCAGTTACAGAAGATGATGCGCTGCAACGCCAGCTTTTGGCGAGTTGGCGAGTTAGAGTAAAATGGTTAGCATTAAACCTTCTCTATGAACAAATATAAATATATGCCAAGTTCCATAGTGATCGGTCAAACGGTGCCGGAGTTTATCTATCACATACATACATACATACATACATGCATGCATACATACATACATACATACATACATACATACATACATACATACATACATACATACATACATGCTTGCATACATACATACATACATACATACATACATACATACATACATGCATACATACATACATACATACATACATGCTTGCATACATACATACATACATACTTACATACATGCATACATGCTTGCATACATACATACGTACATACATACATACATACATACATACATACTTACATACATACATGCATTCATACATACACATATTCATACATACACACTTATTTAGATACATACCAACATACATTTATATATATAATATATATACATATATCAACTATAATAAAATTAAAAACGGCAAGATCACAACAAAAAAAATTTGTTTACGGCAGCTTCCTAAAGAAACTTATTTAATTGAAAGAAAATCTAAGAAATAAATAAAATTATAAGAGCATGGAACAAATTCAACACTTCAGCATACATATACGTGTGTATATATATTTACATATACATTATATACATTTTTTTCAATTATGCTAAGATTCGAAGTTTCAAAATCATAGACGTCGATAAACACTACTAATATAATGTTTGTTTTGTTATCTGTCACAATATACAATTTGATAGAGTCGGTCCATTAGTTTTTGAAATATAAAACAATATCTTATGTTATTAAAACTGGACTAGTTTCCTACAAAAAAAAGTAAACCCAAAAATATGATCTCGGGCGTATAACTGTTAAAACGTAACATTTTATTTGGATCGGTGCGGTAGTTACTTAAACGTGATATATACATTTTTATTATTCGTATTCGTCTAACCCGACACAAAAATTACCTGTCTGAAATTAGTTTGACATATGCGTTGTCAAACTATATTATTCGGTTTTCATCGGCTTTATAGTTTCTGAAATATGGCATGAAATATAAATTTACTCTTATGGTTCTTCTATATTTCAAACTGGCGATCTTTTCTTACAGCAATAATATGCAGTGATTCCAATTAATATACGATAAACCGTCACGTTTCAAAATTTGATGTCATCCGTGTGAATGGTTCCTAAGAAATGTGATGGCTCCAAAAATGTTAAAATTTCTGCATTTTTAAAAGTAAGCACTTGCTGTGTACAAAAAGTTCTAAATACTATTTTTGATTGATATGTTCTATGTTCGTATCGAATTTACAGGAATTCGGTTCACGGAATGAAAATAATAACTCTAAAACCCAAGAGCGATTAAAATATTGACTTATTTAAAACTAAACATCTGCAATAGTTTACTTTAGTTTATACAGTAAAAAGCAGTAAACATACCTAAATGAAGGTATTTAATATGCACAAAAGACTGCGACAAAACGTGTAGGTTAATTCTCCCCCCCCCCTTTTTTTTGGACGTTTAGATAATTTCTCCGTAAGTGGCACACAGCCCCTCGTGTTATACAACGTATATAGCTCGAGAAAATTCATTAGCCTTTAAACCCTCATTCCCCACGAACCACCCGTTTTCTGTTTACGATGTCATTACTACCATGGGTTTAAACAGTGTCAAAGAGCAGGTTAAAAGCTGCCGTAGCTTTTAATTTGTGAATCTCCTTCGCTTGTAACTTCCTCATAATTAAAGTACAGAAAGTTTACGCAGCCTAGCGGTCTTTTAATTTTGTTTAACATCTAAATAAGTAAATTAATTATTTCTTCAGACGTGTTCGGTATTCTTACTTGCTCCCTTGCAGAAGCAATATGAAGCGGATTTTCCAAGTTACATGACGATCTCGTTAGTATTGGAGTAAGGCTCTTAGGGAAAGCTATAGAGACATGAAAAAAATAAAACTCGGAACTATCTGGGAGTACTAATAAACTTTTATTATTGGTGAAAATAAACTGCGTATATCGGAACTCCCTGCTAAAACTACATCAATATAACACAGGACAGACTTCCCGCTTCAGCTCGGTGTAATGAATACATAATTAGTTACCGGGTGGAGAGGAGCCACGGCGGTCGAGTGGTCAGACCACTAGCCTCCCACCAAATAAGATCCGTGCTCGATTCTCGACGGGGTCGGTCCCCGGATTTGAGCATTTTAACATGTGGGAATCGTGCCGGATGATATCGCTTGACGGCGGCTTTTCTCAGGGGTCTCCGGTTTCCCCCGCCCTTCTCATTCCGATGCATCTCCATCGCAGGGCCTCATTTAATGTCATCCTTCGTGGTACGCAGATTGTCTACGCTCTCCCATTATAGGACGTTCGGGATAAAGTGAGCACTAAAAAATTAACCGTTTAAAAATTGTCACTAGCCATTACTACATATAATTCAACATTAACTGTAGTTGCCTTACTACTTGTTAGGTTGGCAGCGAAATTACGCAATATAGTTCAGTGTAATTTCCTATTTAATTTAACAACTGAAACAAAATCAACTTAAATCGACATAATTGTATTTTATATAATTAAAAAACTTTTTTTATCAAACTGTATCGACTCACACAGTTATCTTACATGCGCAAACATTAAGTGACGTGTCCGGAGAGGCTAGATATTTCCCGGGGTCAGCCGTTACGCGCGGAAAGATACGAATTGCCTGAAAATAGAACTTTAGCAGGCCTTCCTTGAGTGCTCACATTATCCCGAATCGCCTATAGTAAGTCTGCATTCGGGGTTGCGATACCCCGGCACTCGAGTATCCTCGTACGATATTTATTTTAGCGGGTGGCAGATTCTGCAGAAACCCAGGGGTCGTTTGAAAACGGGGTGAGAAGGCCGGGAGAGAAACTGCGCCGACCTGCAGAGAAGAAAGCTGCCTTACGTCAACCAATTTTCGCGTCTTCGGTGTAACTACGGCTCTTAGCATCTGCGGTTCCTGATGGGAGGGGGAAAGGGGGAGAACCTGACCCGTGGCGGGAGACGGACACTTCTACGAATTCGTCTCTTCACAGAACGTTTCCCCTACGCTTCCCCTTACTCCCTCCACGAACCCCTGTGCCCACCTCCTCTAAGTACAGTGTTTGCTCATTGGCTGCCCCCCTACGCTTCAAAAAATCCCTCCTTTTCTTAGAAGAAAGAGTATCGTGCCGCGAAAACTGGTACCAGGCAAACATGATGTGTGAGGAGGTAGCGATTTCGGACGCGTGAAGTGTCGCAGCATGGGGTGCGAGTGACCAACAGTTGCGCGGGTTTTCAGGTCAGAGAAGGA
>PNEQ01115746.1:0-14847 GCA_003012365.1 Medauroidea extradentata
CAAACAGCTTGCAGGAGTTCTGGTGACTGTGTGTAGCAACTAACCACTCTACTGGCAGGATGTTGCTTCTGCTACATTATCTCGGGGAGGTGCAGCATTATCTTGATAGGTGGGAATAACTTCAGAAATTTTGTGCAATTCTGTTTTGACATGACGAGTGTCTCAATTATGAGTGTTTGTGAAATAAATAATGTTATTACTGCTATAGTCCCATTTAAACTGTTGGCAGGATGTTACATCCAAGAAATTTGTGCGGCAGTGAAACTTAACATGCGTATGAAAAAAAATATTTGTATCCAATGTGATATAAATTACTTTTATTATAAAATATCTCATAAGCCCCAAAATGAGAAAACAATTAAAAATAACTGTATTTCTATAGCTTCCTTTAAGGTGGTGGTTCACGTATGAAATATCGTTATTCTTTCAGTCGAGTTTTCTGTTGGTACAATTGATAATGGGCATAGAAACATTATTTCTCCAGTCATTCCAAGGTGTTGTGTTGCTAAACGTTTTCAAACATTATAAATAGTACTCAACAACACCCAGTCGCCGCATTTGTAACTCAAACTATGACTACACTTTGTATTCAGATATTCAGTATTTTTTTCGCTGTAATAGAATTGTGCAATTGTATCCCCAAATCATAAAGTTACATATTGTAATTTGTTTTGTGTAGTTACAGCATATAATGCAATTAAATCTGCAACTAATGTTTTCATTAATATTTATTTCAGTTTGTGAGCATTCTATTGTGAGGCCATAAATCTGGAACGTTTCCAGTTTACCAAAGCTTATGAAGAACATAAATTAAATTAAGTAGGTACATCCTTCTCCATTGCTTTCTTCTAGCTGTGCTTCCATATATCCTTTTTCTAAACTTAGTTCTAAGTATGCTTATGTACATTTTTGCACCCGTTTGTGACCAGTGTGAGTGTAAATTATGTGACTGATTTCTGTACGTTTACTAGAAACATACCAATTCATTCATGCGGACTCACTGCTGTGCGACGTTCGTTTTTATGAATGGTAGGGACAAATTTGTTAGTCTTTATAAGTAATACAATATGTGAAATACTTTTTTCAAATTATTTATGTTTTATACAACTAATAGGGTAACTCACTTGTAAAAGCGAATGTGCCAAACGTAAAGTAAATTTTATAGGTAATATAAGTACCTGTACTACATTTTCCATTCATTCTGGGACTGCTCCATATTCACCTCATATCACCCCTCATTAGCGCTAAAATTGTAACTGTTAGGTGTTGACCAAAAGATGTTCTCTTCGGCAGTGAGACACGTAGAAAAGGGATCAAAGTAGGAATCTTAGTCCTGTAACAGTATCTTGTTCCTGTAGTAATTTCTTTTATGTTCTTATTTTACTGTGCTCTGGACACTTCAAGATATGATATTTTAGTGAAACTTTAAGTAATTTGATGTGATTGTGATATCACAATTTTAATTGTGTAATAATTAATATTTATCAATTTTAACCCCATCCGGCATATTTTACATATATTTTATTAATCTAAATAATGTGTTATATTTTGTTGATAGGAAATCTCTCACAAAATTTTTATTGTAACCAGTGGCGGTGCGTAAGGCCGTGCTCTCGTGCTATAGCACTGAGTAATCTTTTACAAAGTTATTGTGTACTTAATTTTATTAAATTTCAGGTAATGTGACACAATTTATACTTCTAACCTTACTTTATAAGAGATCGACTGCTTTCTGCTAAGTTTTATATGCGGATGGAATTTTCTCAAGTAATTTCGTTCATGTAAGCCGCCCTTTACTAGGGTGTAAACCTGGCTCGGTGCTCCCACGGACTAGCGCACGGCTGTCACCCCTCTTTCCTACCTCCTGTCCTAGCCAGAGGCGTAGAGAGGTGCGGGAACCTCGCCTTTATCAACACCTGCTCCGTGCAATGAGCAGAGTAGCCCTGCTACCTACTGTGCAAGCGCGCGACAGTTACGTCAGCACGTTGACAATGATGGCCGCTTGCGTCGCGCACGTGTTCGTACATTGCAGACTTGTAAACAAAGTAATTTTTGGTGTCGCATGGATGTGTAGCTGACTTAGAATAACTTTTATAAATAGTACGTAATTATGTATTATTATTGCAAGTTGTGGGCGTCAGTGCCGCAGAATCTATGTTATTAGTCTTTGTCGCATTGGATACATTACCGACGCATTATGATGGGATAATTTGGTAAGTCTAATTTTACAATATTGATTCATATTTGTGAAAATTCTGTGTTGCTTTTGACGGTGAGTGGAAAAATATTTTAAGGTTTGTGTCCGTGGTTTATTAGTGGCAAGTTTGTTTTCCGAATGTGACGTGGTACGAACTGCACACATTTATTTACGTGTATCGTAATTGTAATCATAAATATTGTAGGCCCAAGGCATAGCTGATAATAAAACGAGCTGCGCAGTGTATGTGTTGTTTTTCTAGTGTACAAGCACATGAAACATCTAGTTTTCATAATTGAAGGAGTTATTTACTTATTATAGTTTTGGGGATAGTTATTTAATCGTATCGAAATGATATGCCGATGCGGGGCTGAAGATATGCGTAGGCCTACTTCACGTGTGTTATAAAATTACGTCTGCATTTAGACAAGCCGAACTCTAATGTAGTCTTAAGACGTCTCACATGCGATATTGTTGGCATTTTATCTCCGAGTCGCGTTCACATTAATCGTGAGGAAACACAGAGGTAATGCAGTAAGAACAAATGTACAGAAACTGAGATTGTAGGATACTAACTTGCCGTTAGTGGTATTCATTGCTTGTGTATTTAACGAGTACCTATACATTGTAGATAACGTCTTTAAGTTGAAAGTTTTTTACACACACTTTGTTGGCTACATTACTGCTTGCCATGAAACGCAAAATGCAGTGCAATTTCTCAATACATGTAAAGCAAAAGTACTATACCTTTGAGTTAAAATATGATTATTAGCAGGGAAAGAAAGTATAGCGATTTAGCGGGGGAGGGGGTGAAGGACATATTCAGAGCACTGAGCTCAAAACATTGACCGGCCGCCACTGATTGTAACTAAGAGTACTGATGTTCATTTCAAGGAAAAGTGCATTATGCTTTCTCATAGCTTAATGAGTTTTCATACCTCTATGCTTGCATGATTGCTGGGGAAGACATAATCTCTAACCTTTTATCTGGCACTTACTCCCTATGACTTGACGAAACAAGATGACGTCCGGCCTCAATTATATCTACCGCCATCATAATGGTAGGACACCTAAAGCTGGGTTTACAATTAAAAACTTAAGAATTATGACGTGTAGTGAAGAGTTGACTTAAGAATAGGAAGTGTATTTCTTAACGTACCGATTCACAATAGAACTTAACAGGCCGTGTGAGGTCGTGTGGCGTGTGGGCCATGACTTAAAAAGTAACAGATACAGCGAAATTTTATATTTTTCCGTAAGAATTAAGGGAATGAACCAATCAGAGCATTCGGGATGTTAAATAAACATAGCAGATATTTTAATAATATAGTGTTGCATACCATGTGCCTGGAGGCCGGTGGTCGGCGGCTATTTCGTAACTTTTTGTGGACTGGCCCCTGACTTATAGACCGGGCGGCTACGTGATGGAAGACACGCCGAAGCTACATCATAGATACCTGTCTTAACTGCGTCTTAACCCTACGAGGGCGGCCTACGTGACTCAAATAATGTCCGAAACATGTGGTAATGTCTATCTTTAGACCCTTGTAATGCGATTATTCCCCGACTGTTTCAAGGAGTATAAAAGCGCAGAAACGGCACATTTGGGGAGAGTTCGTTATTGGTCGTGCTAGAGGAAGGTGCTATGCTTGTGGAGAGAGACTGGTGAAGACATCTTGGTGATGTCAGAGTCTACTGCGAGGCAGCAGACGGCTACCTTCAGAGCAGTGTTGGGCGAACCAAGAGGACTGCTGCGGTGGGCTGACAAGCGAAGAGGAGGTGCACAACGTGAGTCGAACTGAACACCTCAAGAGTGAAGACAGTGGTGCACTCGAGGTGCTGCGCAGCACACGGCGATTCATCACCACTGCGGACTATTAAGGTTGTACACTGTCACTATTTGAGAGAGACTGTTGATTGGATATATGACTGAATTTTATTGTGATTTGTACTGTTGAACTAATTGATGGTAGTTACTTTTTTGTGCTTTAATTGTCAAAGTTAATTAACGTGTCTGTGACACTGTAGTAATTGTGTGCATAACTAATTGTGTTGTGAAAGTTATACAGTAGAACCCTGTTATAATGTTTCTCAAGGGACCGAAAAAATGTTTACATTATAAATGGGAAAACATTATAACAGGGTAATTTCCTATTACAAATCAGTTTTAGGGACCATATGAAGGCAGCATTATAACCAGGAAAACATTATAAGGGGGAACGCTATAAGAGGGTTCTACTGTAGTTGATTGCTGTTTTGTGTTGTTGTAAGCTTTGTGAGCTAGTAAATCAATAACTTGCCACGTCCTGCGGTAGTGTTCGTATTAAGCAATGTTGTAGTATGCCCGGCTAGCTCTAATTGTAATAAAATAACAAAGGAGTTTCTTTTTTAAATCGGCCTAAGGGACTCACGCACTGCAGGTTGCGTCACGAGAGGTAGATACTTATTGTTTCTTTCGACGAAAAGAATAAGCGCTTCCTCCGGCGGCTTTTGATTGGTCACGACGTTAATTATGTTGCAGGTACCGGCCGCGATCACCCGAAAAGTCCACCCTCCGGTGACCCCGAGCTCGCTGTCCACCGTCCTTACAAACCCGACGACGAAGATCCCGACACTTGTCCTCCGGAGCTCACACACACCCGGCTCGTCTTAAGATTCCATGTCTCTCTGCATCGCGACTTTTCTCTTAGTGCCTCGCGTCTCGCGCATCTCTGCTCTCCTGGGCGGTGTCCCCTTCCCGCCCCACCAGACTCATGGGGGCGGGTAGGTTTCCCCGACCAATCAGAGCGAAGCCCTGGCCCGAACATTGCGTGTGTCCCTTGTGGAAGCCTCCGTATTTATTTAAAATCAAATTACACATGGGCACATTCTCACAGCAATTACAAATAAAACACTTAGCCTAATTACTACTTGCTATCTTCAATTAATTTAATTCTAGTTAAAATTACGAACGTTACACAAGGTCTGTTGGGGGAGGGGAAAAGGAGAAGAATTGTGTAGGCGAGAGAGAAAGAGAGGGGATTGTATGGCACAGAAACAGGGGGAGGCCGGGGCCCCCCTTTCTAGGCCAGCATGTGGTACGGCCCACGCATCATCTGCTCTATTGTCGCCAGACCGGCGGCCAATTATCTTTCTTAAAAACTATAATCATTATACATAAAATTATCTTAATGTTACTAGCATATTCGAGTCTGTGACATTCCACAGGTTAAAACGATACCAGACACGATACCTCTGTGATAACATTAGTAATAGTCAGATTTTATAGTGTTTTTATACTGGCCTATCATAGGATCCCACAGACCCTCACAATCAATACTGAAGTTTAAATGGATGGCAATATGTTACATATGACAATAAAGGCACCTTCATTACAATCAATCATCATAATTAACCTAAACTACATTAATTTCTATACATAAAAGTACCAATAAAATAGGGCCGTCACAAACTTAATTCAACACTTTATTTCTAACTATAAGATCTCTATCCCCAAAAGAACTCGTGGGAATTGCCCACATAAAAGTTTTTGCTCTAAACTGGTAACACTGGTGTCAGAAGTGGGATAGATGCATAAGGTAAATTCAATAATTAATTCTGCAAGTTAAATCATTGCACACAATTGCTATTTAATTAAATTGAACCACTTCATAAATTTTAAGTTTAATTTTCAATTGTAAATGTGAATATTTACAAGAAGAATGTCAGCTGAAATAGAAGCATTAAAAGCCCTCATTGAGGGAATGAGTGGCCAATTAAGTGGCCAAATCAATTCTGTCAGAGATAGTGTAAATGCAAATGTTGATAGTGTAAATGAAAATGTAGATAAGAAAATTTATAGTGTAAATGAAAATGTAGATAAGAAAATTTATAGTGTAAATGAAATTGTAGATAAGAAAAGAGACAGTGTAAATGAAAATGTTGATAAGAAACTAGAGAATCTTGTAGATTGTGTAAATGAAAATGTAAATAGCCAAGTAGACAGTGTAAAAGAAATGGTGTACCAGGAAATAGACGCTATGAACGAGAAGGTATGCAGTGTAAAGGCAGAGATAGGCAATGTGAATGTGAAGATAGGCAGTATGGACACGAAGGTAGACAGCATAAATGATAAAAGCAGAGCAGCAAATAAGTGATCTAAGAAAGCAGTGGCAAGACTTTCGTCAGCGTCAGGAAGGTAGCCATTTTGTTACCGGAGAAGACATGGTCAGTGCTGAAACAACACCTGAAGACGGCGAAGAGAAGACCACGAAGTTTGAACCAGGCTGTAGTGTGATTCACAACCAGGCAGAAAATGGGCTGCAACATTTTGGTGTTTCTAGTGTGCCTGCATCGAACATTGGAAAGGGGATTTCTGTCAAACCTGCTCCTTACGATGACCAGACTCCGTGGCGAGAGTACCAAAATCAGTTCGAGATTGTGACAACCATAAATGGCTGGTCTGACCAGCAACGTGCCTACTATCTTGCTGCTGTGCTGAAGGGACCTGCCCTCAGTATACTCCAGTCACTTCCAGAACAACGAAGCCTGGAATACTCGACATTAGTTACTGCCCTGGAGCTGCGTTTCGGAGACAAGTACTTACGACATGCCCTCCATGCCCAGCTAAGAAGTCGCACCCAGAGACCAGGAGAGCCACTGTAAGAATTGTGACAGGACGTTGTGTGACTCGCCCATTTGTTGCTCAAGGTATGTCCGGAACAAGCACGAGATATCATAGCAGTTGGCTTCTTTGTGGATGCCATTGCCGATGTAGAGGTGCACCTAGCCGCCCCAAGGACTATGCAGGATGCCCTGGCCAGAGCACTGGAGGTCGAATCTGCAAGAGGGTCATCAACTCGGCGTACTGTGCGGGCAGTCGCACTGTCGGGCAACGAGAGAGACAACCGTCTAGAGAACATCCTAAAGAGAGTGGAAACCACAATGAATGAAATTAAGAACAAATTTACTCCAATTACACTCCGCCCTCATCAACAGGGGCGACCAAGCTGTTGGGAATGTGGAGAACCCGGACACCTAAGAGCTGAGTGCTCACGATGGCTACAGAAAAACAGAAACCAAGAGCAGGATGAATCTGCCCGATCTGGCCAGCCGTCGGGAAACATGTAAGCACCGGTCTTAAGGGGCGAAGGTTGGTGGCTGCGGAAGGTAAGGCCCCAGTATATCTTCAAGTATGCTCAGTGAAACAAGATTTTGATGCAATCCTAGTGGAGGGCAGTCTGGATAACGTTTCATGCTGCATGGTTGTGGACACTGGAGCAACCATTACTGTTGTCAGACCAGACATCTTGGGGCCTTATCCCCAGTCGTGACGGGGCTATAATTACAGGCAAAGCTTTCTGACGACAGTGACAGGCGAGACCACACCAGTGAACGGGGAAGAAAAAGGTACAGTTGAAGTTGGGTGACCTCTGCATTGAGCACGAAGTGTACATAGCCGACATGGAAGATGAATGTTTATTGGGCCTGGATGTGTTGCGCAAGTTAGTGTGCTATATAGGAGGAAGCAGCTTACCTGATGAAGTGGTGGTAGCAAGAACATTGGTTTCGCAGAGTCCTGGAAATTTACCTGTTCGAATGATTAACTTGTCAAACAGGCCAATCCAGCTTGAGGAGGGGGCCATAATAGGTGTGTGCAAACAAGTCTCCCAAATAACTACAACCGACAAAGAAGCCATCAAATCAGGAGACCTTAATGGTCCTATGCCAGAACCACTCAAAGAACTACTGATTAGAACTGGAGAAAACCTGAACTGGAGACAAGAAAAGGCTGTGGCAGAACTTCTGAAGAAATACAAGAAAACTTTTTCATGTGGGCCACTTGACCTTGGCAGAACATCTGCTGCACAACATCACATTGATACAGGAAAAGCTAGGCCAATCAAGCAACCCCCAAGACGACTACCTCTGGCTACACAAGAGACTGTGGATGGCATCTTGAAAGAAATGAAGGACTTGGATGTGATCGAGCTGTCGGTCAGCCCTTGGTCATCACCTGTTGTGCTAGTTAAGAAGAAAGATGGGTCCACAAGATTTTGCGTGGATTACCACCGGCTAAATGATGTCACCAAAATGGACTGCTACCCCCTCCCCCTGATTGATGACACACTGTACAGCTTGACAGGGTCACAATGGTTCTCTACACTTGACATGAAGAGTGGCTACTGGCAATGTGAGGTGGCGCAAGAGGACAGGGAGAAGACAGCCTTCTCTGTGCAAGGGAAAGGAACTTGGCAGTTTAAAGTCATGCCGTTTGGGCTATGCAATGCCCCTGCTACCTTCGAACGACTAATGGATAAGATCCTACCTCTAGATATTTGCTAAGTTTACTTAGATGATATCGTGGTCGCAGGTAAAACATTTGAAGAACACCTTACCAGATTAGATTCCGTGTTCCAGAAAGTGGCTGCTGCAAATCTGAAGCTGGTTCCCAAGAAGAGCCACCTGTTCCAAAAGAAAGTTAGTTTCCTAGGACATGTGGTATCAGCTGATGGAATCCAGACTGACCCAGAAAAAACCAGGGCAATAAAATACTGGGCGCAACGTAATTCTTCCAGCGCTTCGTTTTCTTCTCTGTTGATGTTGGGTGGAGGAAGTTTGGCCTTTCTCAAAATTCTGGCTGTCTCTGCTCGGATCTCATCAGCTGCTGTTGCAGGTAGATGAACAGCGGATTCTACACCGCAAACAAAATCTTCAGTTGGAATTGTTACTGGTGCGGCGGCATAGTTCATGCCCTTAGTAAGAACAACTGTACTGGCAGCATCAAGCTGTTTGTCAGAAAGGTTAATGACTAACTACTTTGTTGTTGTCCAAGGTGGGCCGAGAAGTTTCCTTGTAGATGTTGTTGAACTTCTTTTTGTGTCCCTCGGTACTCTTGATAATGATTGAGAGTGCTTGCAGTGTGGTGGCTCTGTCCAGGATATTTCAGATGTATGGAGATAATTCGTTAGACAGGCGCAGGTGAAGTTCTAGTAGGCTTTTGGCATTGCTAACCAAGTCTCGACGTGTCTGGTGAATCCTTTCTCTCAGGAGAGCAAGGCTCGCTCGGTGGTAAATGCGGCCTGCAGCTGGAGATGTGAAGTTCTGTTTGATTCTTGTGAACTTCGGGAGGACTTTGTAGTCTCTGCATCTCTTCAGAAAAGCCAAAGAGCAAAGAAGCTTGGCTTTCTTCTGTCTCAGCTGGTCGAGTTTCCTTGCTAAGATGGTTACTTCCTTACCATGGAGGTTGGTTAAAATAGATCACTGGGACAACAGTAGTGTGGACTGGGACAGCATTAAAAAAGTCTTCCCTTATTCATATAGCATAATATGATGACCAACATAATTTATAATTTATATTTAAATACAATAAAGATATATTAACCTACTAAAACCAGATTTTTTTATTCACTTTTGCCACTTTTGACATATTTAGGCCTAAATCATTCAGCCTCGTGTAATAGGCTTATTAGAATAGCAATATGTCCATCAGTCCTTTTAAACAATACTTGTTGCTTTGCTTTTAGTTTTTAGGTTAAAAGTTTCAATAGCAAAATTTTTTAAAACAACAAAAATAACCATAACTCATTATTTCAAAATATTAAAAGTATGCTCCCAAGTTAATTTCGGTGCATGGACACATATTTACATTGGCACAACAATCAAGCTCTCACAAATTATTACATAATGAAGATGTATATGAAGAGGAACAAAACTTGAGCTTTTGTCTGGCCCTACAAGTTCCGCCGCTAGTCGCAGGAACTCGGAGCTTAGTGATGATGTCATTGCCTGCCACTAATGATGTATCAACCTCTGGATAATAGAAGTTAAATTTTTCACCATCTCTTCACATTAATTTAATTAGATATTCAAAGCCACTTTCAACTACTGATTGAATTTATCCTACATAGTACAAACAGGTGGATTTGTTTGCAAATTTAAAAATAATATAATTCCCTTTGTTAAATTTTCGGTCACTCGCATCATTATAAATTTCTGATTCACTGTCTGACATCTCGAAGGACGAATCATTTGACTCTTCACTTGTGTTACTAATGTCACCTTCACTGCTATAAAACATTGTTTGTTTAGTTTTCATTGGAGCAGTAGATTTTCTGCTTGCCTCTTATTTTTTTCTTCCTCGCATTGCATACTGCTGCTCTATCTCCAATTTCTCTGGTGTGTGTGAGAATTCTAGTTCTTCCTGGTTTTCGACCTCCACGAGAAGTTTTACAAGCTGGAGCTTTGAGGTACGGTCTTACGTGTTCTGGTGTAATTGTTGCACGGCCTTCGCTAGTGCCCTCAGGTATCAGTGGACTATTTCCAGTGTCACTATTGGTTGTATGGATAGAAAATGTGCCTGTTTGGGAGGATGCTAGCTCATTGTTTACGTCTAAGATCTGTGTTGGAGGGATATGATGTGTGATGTAGTTGGTGACACTTGTGAGTTAGCAGTGGGGCTGGGAGATAGACCTGTGTTATTGTCAACAACATTTTGTGGCATAGGTCAATCTGTTATTTGCTGAGCATAAGAAGTCATCATCATTAAATACATGACAATTGAAGGGATATATTCCAGTCTTCGTAAATCCTGCCTGAATGTTTCGAGGTGTGAATTTTTCAAGGTGTGAATGCTTGGCTGTAAGCTTCATTTTTGTTACTGGGAATATGGTAAATGGTAATAGTTTTTCCAGGATTGCTAAGCACCCATTCGTCACAAGCGCTATTGTAATACTTTTTGAAAGGCCCAAAGACACTGACATCCAAAGGCTGTAACTTATCGGAACAGTGCGGAGGCAATGTCAGTAAAAGAATATTGTTCTCCTTACAATAGTTCAGGCCTTCAAGAGATAAATGACTTTCATGGTTGTCTAGAATTAAGAGCACAGGTTGGTCAGCAGAAACAATAGTATATTTTTTGAAACGCTGAAGAAATATACAAAACTAGGACTTGTCATCCACCCAGATACTTGGACTGAACCAGAAGAACCGGTAGGAGCTCCGATCATCACGTTGTGCTCTTTGTAATGCCCTCTTGGAAATATGAAGAATGAAGATATTGAGTTGCCTATGGAATTCACAGCACAACACATCGTAACAAGGTTTCCACGCTCCGCAGATGTAGCTTGACAAACTTGTTTGCACCCTTTACTTGCAATCACTTTGTCTGGTACTTGAAAAGAGCGTAAACCAGTCTCGTCACAGTTGTAGACTGTGTGCGCTTCCAACTTGTATCTTCTATAAACACCATTTAAGTTAGAAAAGAAGTCTCCTTCATTTTCCTTATTAAAACTGGTGCCTCTAGATAAGCTTTTGCCTTCTGGTTTCCGCAGTGATAAATGTATATTTCTTGCCACACATCCCCGCATCCAGTCTAAGTCTGCCATTTCATTTGTAAACCAGTTGTTAGGTACTTTGATTTTATTCGCTTTTGCAAACTGGAAAGCTAATTTTCTTACACCAACTTTTGGTAACCCATAACTTACTTTTGAGGAATGAATACAATAGTCTGCTAATAACTTTTCCTCTTCAATAGTGAATATTTGTGAATGTGTATATGGAGATCCAAACTTCTTGGCATGATCAACTGAAGAAGCATCTTCTACTACATAACGTGCCAGTGACGATTTTGGAATTCCAACTTTTTAAATGTTGCCCTCAAACTCTTGCCTTCCTTCAGGTCATCAATTGCTTGCTTGATTACATCCTGCGAGGGAATGCTACGAGAGGTGGTCTTCTTGTATTTCTGAGGCATATGTAGACCTACAGTATGTAGTTGCTTAAATCTTCATCTGCAACAATCGTATTTGAAATTAAGGTTGGTAAACCTGTTTACAAATTGTGTTATAGACATTACAAATTTGGGCTTATTATAGAGGACTCATAACTCCCAATCAATTCTTGACCAAATATTATGAAGTACTACATTTAATATACAAAACAGCAAACATTGGCTGTGAAATGTTTTTTTTAATTCTGTTTATATTTAAGTGTGATGTAGTTACTAGGAGAGGGTTTATACAGTCCCAACCCTCCCGACATCTTGTCCCAATGCTCCCCATGAGCTGTTTTTGTATTGAATCAAAATGTTTTCACCTTTAAGGTTATAATTAAAACAGTTATGTCAACTTAACATGTTGCTGCAATACTGGAGGCAATTTTTGAACATGTTCAAAAAAAACTTTGTCTACAAATTTGCAGCTAGAACAAAATAATTACATAACCTCAAAAATTACTTTTGTCCAGTGAAATAAGATGATGTTTTTCCTGTTCTTAGATGCTTCTTTAGAACTGCCAACCCAATATGGCTGAGAGCTTTGATATAAAAGTAAACTAAAAAAAATTAGCTGCCCAGTGTTACCAACCATTATAATTTAAAATTAGATGTCCAATTCGTCCCTCTGTCCCAACCTTCCCCAGTCTCCCCCATTACAATGTTGCAACAACCAAGTCACTGTAACAAATCTGCAGGCTATGACTGATTGACTGACTGACACATCAAACTGCAGCCCAAACCGCTGAACATAGAAACTTGAATTTTTTGTGTGTTGCCTTAATTTGTAGGCGAACACTAATAAAGGATTTTTCGATATTCTGCCCCTAAGGGGGTGAAAAGAGACTAAATGTTTTTATAAGATTTGTCTACATAGCTCGAACCCAACGGCGTATTGTCGTGACTTTTACATCAATGGGTGGATCATAAAAATGCATATAAGCCAATTTAAGGATTTTTTAAAATTTGACCTTTGTCTTTCAAAAACTACTGTGTGCGCTAAAAATGGTCAAAACGGATTGTCTATTTCATATGGTTCAGTGAAATACTGTAGTTAGGTTCTTGGCTTTGTCAATGCAACCACTATTATCATATTTACAGGAATAAAATGACTACTAGCTAATCTCTCAAACCTTCCAGACTGTGTTTCGTACCTCCCCAGTACAGGGAATTTTGAGACATTTTGCACATTTAAAGAAAGGTCATTATAACAGAAATCTTTGATTAAAATGAAGAATTAAAAAATTCCTGAATGTAGACATATACGTACACTAAAATACCAGACAACTTTCAAACTGATGTAGAAATTACATAAAGCAAAATAAAATAAAATTTAAATTTTGTCTCAAACCTCCCTAGTTTCCTCTATATCATCAACATATGAAGACAACAGGAAGAAAAGGGAGAATGTCATGAAAAGTAAAATGTACAGGAGAGTGATTTTAAAATTAAAAACGCTTTCACATATAAGGATTGTTTCAAATGACAAATACAACATTTGTATTCCGAAGTTTGACATGTTATGTATACATTTGTGCACTGACACATTTGCAAATTTAATGTAATATTAAAAATTAAAAAAATAAAATGCTACATAGGTGCATAATATTGTACAACAAAAGGAAGCATGTCAAGAAATTCATATTACACACTAGAGAAATAATTTTCATGTAACATAATGTGTACATACATATCTATGGCATACACTTTAGATTGACTATTAAATGTCTCATTAACTTTTTGATAAGTCACAAAAGTCAATAGTCGTGAATCCTAAGAACTTGTAAGCTGCAATCAACTAGGTTTTAATGTTGTGAGCTTTCTTGGTAGACTTTCTGGTGCAATGAGGTAACTCCTTGTATGTCACTTTTGCCTCATGACCTACAAATCTTGATAGATTCGGCAGGTCTAGATATTTCTCTTGAGAAATTGGAAGTAACTCTAAAATGGAATTTAAGATGCATTAGTCAACTTAAAATGGCTTTGATGAAACGTTTCAATATGCCTACCAGTCGGCATATACGTAGTCTCTCGATAAAATATAAGATTGGAGTGAATAGTAAAAGTTCATTAGTTATAAAATGGCTTTACTGATATGTTTGTAAAAAACTACCTGTTATGCAAAAAAAAAAAAAACAATGGTTAAAAAATGGTTAATGTCAAAGGTGTGATAATTTAATCTTGTTTATTTTTGTCAACAGTGCGCACGAACATTCACTACACATTGTTACATTGTAGTAATGGATTTTACTGCTGTCTAACAGAATATATAAACTTTAGCACCTTACCTTTGTATACAAGTTCTGGCAGAAAGAATTCTCCACTTTTGAAATAGTTAGCCGGGGTCGTATGATGTAGTCAAATCACTGAGGTTTCGCAATGTACGTTATACGTATTCCTGTGTTCTACCATTCGTGGGTGTTGTGCTGAGAAGAGTAGGTATTTCCCGAATTGGTCGTGAAGGGAAAGGACATTGCTTCACATATTTCGGTTCAAGATAATCTGGCCAATTTCGTAGTAGTACTTGTTCGACGTCAACTATTTTAAATGGTGACGGCTTATGTCGAGCATTCTGCATTTCATCAATCCATTCCTGTGGTACCTCCACCCTCTTCTTCTGGTTGATGAGAGCCATATTTCGGTCGCACTCTAGGTAGGAGTGTTCACACTCTAGGTAGGAGTGTTCGCATTCTAGGTAGGAGTGTTCACACTCTAGGTAGGAGTGTTCACACTCTAGGTAGGAGTGTTCGTACTCTAGGTAGGAGTGTTTGCACTCTAGGTAGGAGTGTTTGCACTCTAGGTAGGAGTGTTCGCACTCTTGGTAGGAGTGTTCGCATTCTAGGTAGGAGTGTTCGCACTCTTAAGTAGGAGTGTTCGCACTCTTAAGTAGGAGTGTTCG
>PNEQ01115746.1:14947-36167 GCA_003012365.1 Medauroidea extradentata
AGTGTTCGCACTCTAGGTAGGAGTGTTCGCACTCTAGGTAGGAGTGTTCGCACTCTAGGTAGGAGTGTTCGCACTCTAGGTGGAGTGTTCGCACTCTAGGTAGGAGTGTTCGCACTCTAGGTAGGAGTGTTCGCACTCTAGGTAGGAGTGTTCACACTCTAGGTAGGAGTGTTCGCACTCTAGGTAGGAGTGTTCGCACTCTAGGTAGGAGTGTTCGCACTCTAGGTAGGAGTGTTCGCACTCTAGGTAGGAGTGTTCGCACTCTAGGTAGGGGTGTTCCCTCATGACCAGATATAAAACCTGACCTACACAATAAGACTACCATGACTCGAATCGTTTTCAAAATTTCAAAACTGGGTCAGTTTCTGATTCTTAGGATGTAGATTTTCCCTGGACAGAGGTTATTGCTCCGGCATAACTTTGAACTGGTGTCGCATAATTGGTTACTGAGAATTAAATAGCACAATACTCTGATTTAGGAAATATCTACATCTCACGTCTCTAATTCGTTTCGAGATAAACTGCAAACGTCGTTCTATGTTTCGGGATTTTCAAATTTTTCTTATGACGGCGAAGTTGAAGTTTGTCTCACCAAAATTAGCCCATCCTTGACATCGTATCCTTGTAGTCATGATGGAACCGGACATCTAGTGATGGGTGGAGTACTGGGACCTTCTCTGCAGACCTCGTCCTGGAGGAGAATTCCGGAAACCCTCAAAACGTGACGAGGCGACGAACACTTTTCTGCTCGACCTCTCAGTTAAGGCATCAGGTTGGACAGTTCCTCAGGACTCGGATCTTCTTCCAGCACCTCGAACGGAGACGTCTTCTTCATGCGGACGACCTGAACTTGTGACCCATGGTATTTATACCTCAGACGTTGTGAAAGTCTCTCAACAGGATAAATTTTCCAATCCAACGTGGTACTGAAGTGCAGAACCAGTTTTCACTGCAGAATGACGTTTCAATCCTCGTCTATACATTTGGTTACCTTCCCGTCAATGGTCTACGTCCGTCGTGTTTAGTGGCCGAAAACGTTCTTCTCTCTTTTTTTCACCGAAAAAATTCTATCACAAAACTCCTTCTTCTGTTTGTTACGTGGTTGTTGATTCTTGCGCTGAATTACTTCTTTCTACTATGTACGAGCACGGTCGCCTCAACGCCCAGATCAGGCAAATATCTGGTCATTAAATAATAATAAAATTTAAATAGTCAAATGACTGTATAAATCACTCACCTGACCATGATAAGTTTACACTCAACCCATAGACAAAGTTCAAAACGTGTTCTGGCTCGGGGATAGTATTTGCATAGACAAAGTAAAAATAGACGATTCCAGCACCGTCAAAGACTAAAAAATTAAATTTATACATATCTGTAATATGAAGCAGGCGCTATGTTACAGATTATCCCAGCCAGACGTAAAAACTATTTACATACAACTCAAAATAATAGTTTTGTTAATCGATCCTTTGACAAATGTATAAATTTAAATTTCAAAACTATTATCAACATTACGCCTTCAAAATTACTAAATCAAATCGCTGAACAAAATATGGGATTGATAAAAAAATCCCTGGAATATCTCAATAATCAACATGACAATTCACATTTTAATATTCCCTACTCAAAGTTTACCCCGGTTATACATTATCAATTATTTCAACAATAATTAAATCAAATGAAATCAAAAAGTTGAACATTAATGTGACAACTATAAGACGACTCGTCTTTAGCCTAAAATTAATTAAAGTTCTTGTTTTCAAATAATTCAACGTTTCACCGAACGTCCAAAAGTCCAAAAGAATGAAACATTGAATGTCTTTCTGCAACAATTTGTTAGTCGCTGGCTCATGTTAACAGTTCTTCCTGTCGACTGTTAACTGCAGTCCGTCCACCACGCTCCATGCGTAGCGATATCCCTTTGTGCGCCGCACTGAAAACTGTTTCAGCATACACACCACTGAAACCTCGTAGCTATCTTCCATGGATAGTTCTGGCTCACTAAGGTACAATTCACTTACCAACATAGATAACATAGAGTCACATAACTTGAGTAAAAGTTCGTTACTTAAATGTCTCTCTCTTACCTCACCAAGTTACATGTGTCACTCTAAAATAACGAGTGTTCATATTTCCCACTGCGCACAATGTCTGTAGACAACACCTACTTGTCTTTACCGTGAGGTCTACTGCTAGCTATCTGGTCACGATACTAGTCATGAATATGCGACGAAGTAGTGCTTTTGGTAGTCTTACATTGGATAACAAAATCTGCAACATGCAGACAAAAGTGTTCTTCTTTGTTTCCAATGGATGGAATGAGGCCTAAATGAGGTGATTATGAACATGACCTACATTTCTTATCTGCATAGTGGCAAGATCATTCTTCACGGCTTCAACTTTTAGGTAGCATTTACTTCTATTTACTGGTGTGACTTGCAGCTCGGAGGTTTTGCGATAGTTTCCCATACATATCTCGTACATTTCTTATCAAAATTCAGAAACTCGGGTGTGAGGTTCCACAGTTGTATTACTCTATTCAATCGTGGAAAACTATTCACCAGGATAAATATATAATTGCAAATACCTTCAAACCTTATAATCCGTACGTTAAATTCTGTATACGTCTTCACCGGATACATTTCGCCGAAGAAATCTACACTCTTCGTCAGTGTGGTGTTTTGAACACAAGGTTTCACAATAACCGTGACAAGCGATTCAAATGGCGTAGACGACAATGCACTCCGGCTTCAATGCCGATGCAAACAAAATACAGTCTACTGGGTAACTCAGACTCCAGGACAAACATCACCTCTACGTCCGCAACAAAGGCAATCGCATTACAACTTGTGCGTACAATCCATTCGTTTGGATGAACCCAAAACACTGTACTGCCTTCTGCGTATGTTAAGTGCGATCATGACATAAACTCTAGTTTTCACCAGGCTTAGTCTTCTGACTTGACGTACTTACGAAGCTGGGTTAGATGATATCTTCCCTTTACCTTGTCCGTATTTGAGTAGACTAACTCATAGCAATTACTCTTGATTACCTTATTTACGACGTAAGGACCTTGATACAACAAGAAAAGCTTCTTTGTCACCCCGGCCCAAAATTGAGATAAAGGGTGTGTCTTCACAAGTACGAAATCACCTATTTCTAATCTATCGATCTTCGACTTCTTCGCGTATTTTGCTCTCCTCTTGGCTGTCGCTACCAATCTGCTGCTCACCAGTTTTCTGATCTCTTCTTTTACGTCGATATCCTTCAAATTTCTTTGCGTTGAGTCCAGGTCGCAGCGAGGGATCGTCATAGTGTCGAAGATCTCCGATCGTTCGTGTGTCAACACCTCGAAAGGAGTGAAGCTCAAAGATGCGTGCACGGTGTGGTTCATGACCAACTCCACGAATGGTAGTTTATTACGCCAGTTCTGTTGATTGTCATGACAATGTATCCTTAATATGGTGCCTAATGACGTCATCCTGCGCTCCACTACACTAGATTGGGGATGATAAACGGAGGTTGTAGTGGGTATCACCTTAAATGACCTTATACAGTTTTGCCAGGTTCTTCCAGTGAACTGGGTACCATTATCAGATATGATACATACTGGCTTACCCACTTCCTTTATGAAAAACTTTCACAATCAGAGCGGGAATTTCTTTGGTGCTTCCCAAGCCTTTCACTTGTAAAATTGTTTGTCGTGAAATAACCGGGCTTGAATTAGAAGTAACACCTATAACCTTAATTCTCGGTACGGGCATAAAAGGTAAATTTACACCTTGGTCAACTAGGTTACGTACTGCCTGTTCTGAAATGCAAGATATTTCTGCTCCGCTATCAAGCAATGTTGGCATTACCTCTCCGTAGATATCTAGTTTTATTTCAGGACAAAGAACTTCACATTCTGCTTCCTCTGTGTCATCGAAGTCCCTCATTAAAAAATCTCGGTCATTTTCACCAGTTAAAATAGCATTGATTCGTAACCATTCTGTATCTTTTCTCTTTGGTGAAAGTTGGTGCATGACCGCCATTTCGTGTTCGCTACAACCACTGTTTTCACGAAACGTGGTATTTATGCTATGGCACACTCTATGTACTTCACATTTAATCACTCCTATGTCGGTCTCCTGAGGTGTTGATACAGTGATGTCTGGCGATCGGAGAACTTCATGGTCAGACCGAACTAGTTTAACGGTTTCTTTCTAGTTGGCGACGAGCATGTTCGACGACTAGGTCCTTCTATGTCTTCGAACTCCGGCGCGCTAGGGTTTAACGACTTGTTCTGACTAAAATATCCTTCGTCTTTACCCTTCGTCGGTGACCTGGATTTACGACGATGCTTGTCTTCGGGTGACTCCCGACGAATTTCGCGCTTCTTCGGTCTTCCCCGGCTGCCATCGCGATCTCTTGACCTCGACGATTTACGTCTCGCCGATCTATCTTGCCGGTCCTGTCGATAGTCATGCCCCGACTTCCTTTTCCATTGCTTTTTGCGACGGTTCAGTTCTCAACGACTATTATAACCTGATTCGTCGTTTGATTTGGCATAATTCGACTTTCCTAGGGTATTTATCTCGACCTCGCAATCGTCCTTTTCGCGATGCCAGAATCTATCTATACCCTGGTAACCTTCGCTTCCCGTAGGCTTTTCTCTGCGTTTCTCCCACGGCTGACGACGGATTTGCCTCTCAAGCTTATCGATCATAATCAGTTGCTCTCTAAATTCCGTCAACGACAATTTCTGTTTTCCCACAAGCGCGACTTGGTACGTGGTCGGCATCTGAGTGGTCAACATCGTATTAATTCCGTCTCGGTCATCTCTGGGGTGAGATGACGACTTCTCTCATAGATAGAACTAATATGTTCGCCAACACGCCTGTTACCCCTAGGTTTATATTTTTCTGCGTGTAGTAATGCTCTAACGAGCCCTTAGGCTCTGGGACCCCAGAACTGCTTTGTGAACCGGTCTCGGAACTCTGCATAAGTCCTGGTATTCTCCCTTTCCACTTCCCACCAGTAACTCGCAGTACCTTTTAACGAGAAACTCAGATACCTGAGACTTTCTTGCTCAGACAGGTTAAAAATATCCATGTATTCCTTATACCGCTTCAGAAACGTTATTGGATTTTCGTTTTCGTTGTTCGAAAACCTCGGTATTGACCTGCTGAGTTGTTGTACCGGGTGATGGAAAAGTGCCGCCATGTTCATCATCTGTGCGAACTCGTTGTTATCGGCGTAGTTCTAGGCGAAACTGATGCATTATTCACAAAGTAGTTCGTTTCTGTGCCTCGGTCTGTGTTCGGATATACTGGTACGTTATGAGAAACGCAATCAGTATTTTTCTGTGTAATTAGTTGCTGTTCCGAACGTACTATATATTCCTCGCATTCACTGT
The DNA here is from genome assembly GCA_003012365.1 of Medauroidea extradentata. Taxonomy (NCBI): domain Eukaryota; kingdom Metazoa; phylum Arthropoda; class Insecta; order Phasmatodea; family Phasmatidae; genus Medauroidea; species Medauroidea extradentata. The sequence goes on from PNEQ01115746.1 coordinate 20,349, forward strand.
TGTTCGGTCGAATGGGAAATTTCATTTGTTCAAACTTCTTAGTCAAGAAGTCCTCAATATGACGCGACCAAGACTCTAACTCAGTTCTATTTGCGCGTCTTAATCTCTATCTGATTTGTTTGCCTTAACTCGTCCAACTCCGTCTTACGAGCTTCTACGTGTGTCAGTACCTCGTGTACTTGGGACTCTATTTCGTGGAACCTTACGTTCGACTCACGTACCGTTTCCTGTACCGTTTCCTGTAGTAGTATCGTGCATTTCTTTGCTATTGCTTTGGATTTCTCGAAACGTTCGTTGTTTTTCTTGAGACGTTCGTCCATATCTCTTTTCCAGCCCCTTAAAACTCCGGCTAGTTCAGCACTAAGGTCTTCGCGAACTGAATGTACTTCTTCCCTCAAACTATCCTGGCTGGTTTTTAATTCGGTATTTAGACTGTCTTGACTAGCCTTTAGCTCCGCCTGATTTTTTATCAAGCTACATTGCAGACTGCCCTGCATTTGTTGCATAAACTCCATCATCGATCGCAATGTAATAGTTTCGTCGTGGTCAACTACTGCATTTACCGTGACCTTTGGTGATGAAGTATCGCTTTCAACAGTATACTATGCGATGGCGTTTTTGATCGCTTCCTCTATGTGCTTAGCAACTAGATCTTTGTCTGCCATGGTTTATATCTAGAATATTACTATACAGACAGTTCTCACTATTTCTAAAAGCGAATCAGACAACCATTTGTTGCCATTTATCTACATGCAGTACTTCTACTGGTCGGTCTTCTGACTAGGTTTCGTTTCCGCTACTAGAAACAGTACTGGTCTTCTTGCGACTGCACTGATTCCGGCCCCAATAGTTGGGCTCGCCAAAATTTTACGTAATATAATATGTAACTATTACATATAATGGTTTATTGGACCGTGTTATTTACACAAGAAAGGCCAGTAGTTTCTTTTCTTTCTAGACTACAGATCTAGTCGGAAACAAGAAATGCCTGCAGAAGTCATATAGTTACTTAAAGAAATGATAATCAAAATTTGTGTTCAAATATAGTGCATTTAATATTCTTGATATTTGAAAGGAATCTATGGTCAAGTGAAATGACTTCTACAGACAGAGTCAGGAACTAGAAACACTAAAGAAAGCTTCTAAAATTTAACTGTATAAAGTGGGTATTAGTGGGGTGTATGAATACCGTGACCAGATATAAAACCTGACCTACACAATAAGACTACCATGACTCAAATCGTTTTCAAAATGTCAAAACTGGGTCAGTTTCTGATTCTTAGGACGTAGATTTTCCCTGGACAGAGGTTATTGCTCCGGCATAACTTTGAACTGGGGTCGCATAATTGGTTACTGAGAATTAAATAGCACAGTTTTCTTATACTCTGATTTAGGAAATATCTACATCTCACGTCTTTAATTCGTTTCGAGATAAACTGCAAACGTCGTTCTATGTTTCGGGATTTTCAAATTTTTCTTATGACGGCGAAGTTGAAGTTTGTCTCACCAAAATTAGCCCATCCTTGACATCGTATCCTTGTAGTCATGAAGGAACCGGACATCTAGTGATGGGTGGAGTACTGGGACCTTCTCTGCAGACCTCGTCCTGGAGGCGAATTCCGGAAACCCTCGAAACGTGACGAGGCGACGAACACTTTTCCGCTCGACCTCTCGGTTAGGGCATCAGGTTGGACAGTTCCTCAGGACTCGGATCTTCTTCCAGCACCTCGAACAGAGATGTCTTCTTCATGCGGACGACCTAAACTTGTGACCCACGGTATTTATACTTCAGACGTTGTGGAAGTCTCTCAACAGGATACATTTTCCAAACCAACGTGGTACTGAAGTGCAGAACCAGTTTTCACTGCAGAATGACGTTTCAATCCTCGTCTATACATTTGGTTACCTTCCCGTCAATGGTCTACGTCCGTCGTGTTTAGTGGCCGAAAACGTTCTTCTCTCTTTTTTTCACCGAAAAAATTCTATCACAAAACTCCTTCTGTTTGTTACGTGGTTGTTGATTCTTGCGCTGAATTACTTCTTTCTACTATGTACGAGCACGGTCGCCTCAACGCCCAGATCAGGCAAATATCTGGTCATTAAATAAAAATAAAATTTAAATAGTCAAAAGACTGTATAAATCACTCACCTGACCATAATAAGTTTAAGTTTACACTCAACCCATAGACAAAGTTCAAAACTTTTTTTGGCTCGGGGATAGTATTTGCATAGACAAAGTAAAAATAGACGATTCCAGCACCGTCAAAGACTAAAAAATTAAATTTATACATATCTGTAATATGCAGAAGACACTATGTTACATTATACAAATTATGTTATTTGCTTGCAAATAACTTGGGAAAAACTTTATACCCAAATGTATTGAAACTAGCCTTCCTACCGAGCAGGACTAGCTGCCTTCAGGGTGCGCTGCCCTTTTTAATCACTACAATTTTTAACGCGGAAGGCGCTCGAGTTTGAACACTGCGTTTTGGGAAATCATGTTTAAACATATCAGCCGTGTTATTAGTTGAAAGATCATCAAAAAAGGACATAGATAAAAGCAAAGTTTGTGGATTTCAAAGTTTAATTACAGTTAATCAACTAACATCATTCTTTATCGTGGCTAACACATTTGGCTAGACAGAGGCGGGGGGCTGAAGATAGTTTCACTCTACAGAAAACTACGCACAGGCCTGACGCTTAAAACTGGCCAGAAGCCTACCTTTGCACACGACGTCTCTCTTCTCGCCAAAGTCCCACAAACAAGGAGTGCCCGATTTGCGATGGGAACAGCCAAACACAGCGGCTCCAATGACCTGGCACTTAGTAGGCCCAGCGATATAGTTCCTTGTTGCTCTCTTGTCGAGGTCGCCGTTAGCCGCTGTTCAACCCTGGACTCTCGTAGCGTGGTCGGCTCGTTCACGCGACACGTCTCGCATTGCCAGCAACTACATACAAAGTTGACTTGACTTTTGTGTCTTTAGTTCATCCCTGTGTTCATAATTTCATAACGGTGTCCATTTTTTATATTTTTAGCATAACAGGACATATCTGAAGAAATATTTTCAGAAATTGCATCTAACTTGGTATACGTATACTACATATTGGTGTGAGACGAAGCTAATGGAAAATATATCAATATAAAGCTAACTTGACTTTTATGTATTTTGTTTATCATGTTTCCATATTTCCATTGTGGCAACCATTTATATTTTTTGGGCACAATAGGACCTATTTGGGGAAATATTTTGCACAAGTTAATTAATCTTGATATACATAAACTACTAAGCAAGTTTACTTGACTTTTATGTATTTCCTTCATCCTATGTTCATATTTTTTAATTGTGGCCATTTTTCTCATTTTAGCATATTAATGTTGTCATATCACAGGAAATATCTTTTCAGAATTGTATTGTGTTAAGTACACTCAAACTAATTTTTAAGCTGACTTAATATTTGTATATTTTCTTCTTCCTGTGTTCATATTTTAATAAATGCAGCCAATTTTTTTAGTTTGACATAGCTGAAATTTTTTTCCGATTTTTAGTAATCTTAGTACGCATATTGTCGTTGCCACGACAATATATGCTATGTGCAATTATTACCTATATTTAGTTTGCAGTAGCTATGGATACTGTATGGCAATCTACATGGAATTGTCAATGCCTCTTATGTGTAAAACATACCCACAAAGAATAAAAGTGTAATGTAAAAAGCTCCTACGTGTAGGATTTAAAATATTTGGTACGACGAAAGCTCTTATATGTGAGTGCACATAAGAGATATTGTCGTGGCAATGACGATATACAGATAGGTAAGGTAACTTGACTTTTGATTGCGGTGTCGTTCCCTTCATATTAATATTTTCAAAACGGCAGTCATTTGTTTATATTTAGAATAATTTGTTGTATCTGAGGAAATATATATATTTTATTGATTTTATTGAGCTTAGAATACTTATATTACTTAGCATACTGACTTAACTTTTGTGTATTTTGATTATGTTAAAATTTTATAATGGCAGCCATTTTTGTATTGTTAGCATAATATTACGTATTTTGGGAAATATTTTTCTGAAGTTCATTAATCTTGGCATGTGTATGCTACTTAGTAAAGAGGATTTTTTGTGTGTTTCGTTCATCTTTTTGTCATATTTTGAAAACTGTTGCAGTTTTGTCTTAAGGATATAAAGACATCTTAGAAAATTATTTTCTCGAATTTGATCAAACTGGGTACACATATATAACTTAGTAAGCTGGCTTAACTTTTGTGTATTTTGTTTATAATGTCTAAATAAATATTATTAATTAATATTCCTAGATTTACGTAAAATATTTTAACTTCCAGGGTTAATTTGCACCTGCTTTGAGGAAAGTAGGCTTATCAGTTATGCTGGTAACTTTTTGTTACACCATATAAAAACCATTTACTTTAATTCTAAATTAAGTATATTTGCTGTAATCCAGTTTCACCTTCGGTGAAGAGAAGTAACAGTGAAAAAGCGAGGTCAGCGACACACTCAAACCGACGGTTAATATTTTGTTAATTCAAAGATCTCGAACCAACAGTTAGTGAATTTTCTAAAAAAAATAGTTATGTAAGGTGTGTCAAATGATTTTTACTGTATTTTATTTGCGTGGTGTATAATGTATCTGACAGTTACATTATTATTTTGTGATCCGTATCTGAATTGTCAAAAATTAATAATTTGTTACTTACTTTTTTCCAATGATACAGTGTATGATTCCTTTTTTTCCCCTTCTTACAACGAACATTCAGCTAGGATAAAGTCAAATATCCATGAGGACTGACTACTATACAGAATCTACAGACCGTGCACAGCATGTCCGAGTAGAGCACACATTCAATTTTATAATCCGTTGATGGCCAACGGCTGTGAAGCTCACCTCTACCCGGTCAAGACCTCAGCTAGTTTAGGAAACCTACACTATCCTATCTCTACTTAGCTCATAATTGAGAAATGATTGGTTTTGATCCACTGTAGGTTTATCACACAAGAAGGACTCTGTACAATAAGCAAGTTGTATAAATGTGCAGGGCACGTACTATGTTCTGTTAGTAACCTAATCATCATGGTAATGTATATCCGCCGCAATCTATAATCTCGATAGTGCATGAGCCGAATATATGTATTATCATGCATTTCGATATAACTGTGCCATTCTGCTTTCGACAGTATACAAGTACAACCTTTATACACAAATAAGAGTGAGGGCAGATCCACATGTCCCTCCGAATCGCAAATTTAGGCAGTCCATCGACCCTCTCGTTACCAACGTGTCCTGGAGCCTACTCAAAGTGAAAAATAATTTTGCTATGAGCAAGTGCGTACAATTTTTCCTTCACCTGTAGGATATCATCTTTCGGAGTCTTATCACGGGAGAGTGAGGTTACGACACACGTTAGCAAGTGAGGAGGACGGGAAGGAGACTGGAAGGAAGCGGACTAGCAGATAACCGACCCCCCCTGCAGCGAGGAAGTCTGCCTGCCAACGAACCTTGTCTGGGAAGGTCGCTTTGTCATGGGGGTGCCACGAGCCTACCAGCTTATTCCTGCAATATATGCGATGCAAGAATATTTGTGTTGTATGCTTCAGAAAAGATGCTAAATGACCATATTCACCATTTATTTTCTAATAACCTACAAAGCTGAGAGTGATGCAAGATGTTAAGGGTGGTGCGCAGTACGTTGATATCTTTTATATATAAAGGACACTGTCCTCTGACAAAAAGTTTCTTCAGAAAACTTTATTGTTGAACCTCTGCAGCATGCTTCAGGCAGCAGCAAGGCGGGTGCCTTAATGCTTTATTTTACAGGTTATGCTATCTTTCAAAGTCGCTGACATTGCTGCATTTTATTATGCTTACTAATTTGCTAAGGAAGTATTATGGTAGAGTATAAGTTTGGTACAACTCAATCAACTATTTTCGTAGTTGTGGCCCCAAATCCAAAACACTTCAAACAAACACCACTACTAAAATAAGGAACTTAAAACGTTAATGTTATTTTATGTTGGTTGTCGTGACAGGAATCGGTTGAGCTGTTTCAGAACAATAGCATAAAGTATTTAACAACTATAATAGTACTATCATTTTAAATTATATTCATGCGACCAAGTAAGCTTATATCTTAAAATCAAACAAAAAATTATTTAAATCAACCCAATGGAATACTTCAATATGTGTAACCAAATGTATGATTTGTCAAAACCAAATAATTTGTCTGAAGTAGGCCTAATTTCTTTTTCAGTACGTTGTTAACGTCATGCAGATATTGTTAAACCAAGCAAACATGCTTCGTGTGTTTGAACAATCATTCAAATATATGCTATTTTAATTATTTATTTGTTCTGATCATGAAATCATGAAAATTGTATTTTTGGAAAGTAACTACTACACAAATGATATTAATGTGTAATTACTTTGAAAAAAAAAAAAAATTAATGCGCAAGGGTTTAAACCTGCGTCTTCTATCTCGTCAGCTGTATGCTTTTCCCCTATACCAATTAACCTAGATAAATATATGTTAGTTTATATATTCAATGTGTTCCTAAAGGTTACTGACAAACTGAAACTACGGGTCTGGGGCACCATGCGAAGTCAGAAAAAGATAGGAACCTTGGGTCTCCGAAGCACCGTTTCTAAACTATTACCAAAATACTGCAGCCAATAAGAAGTGAGCGCGCGAACTCTGAATCGTTCCGCTGGAAACGTTGTTGCCAGATCGTTGATATCTACTGTGTTCATAGCTGGTTAGTTAGGCAAAGGCGAACCTAGTGGGGAGCGTCCCCTAGTGCCACTGCAGATAGCCGAAGTTTAACTTGTGTTGGTAGCCCTGTGGAGAGCGTGGCCCACTCCTGCTCCGGAGACCTCTGTTTAAAACACATACAGGACACCTTTATTTTAATTTCTATTACTGACTGGCTATTTTTAAAATCAGCCTCAGAAATAATAATCTGTTAAACACGCAGGTTCATTTCAAGATTACATAAGCTGCCTTGTTTCCTCCTATAAAAAGTAAATAATAAAATGATAAATTGGAACCTGGGCATCAAAATCACCATAGCTGTTTTTTACTTCCAATAAAAAAAAAGGTTTTTGATGTTGAAGAGATTGCATGAGTTAAAAAAGTTTATTTGGGCAATTTCTATTGTGTTGAGTAAAATGATTCAATTCACTTGGCTTTGTGTGCCACTGGTACCAGATTACTTTTACACGAATAAGGTAACCGTGAAAAAAATCTGGTGAGAGCTGCCTTATTGGTGGCTTGAACTCGCGTCAACGTTCATGAGTACTGAAGTCATTTCTCTTTAACTGTACACTGCCCACCTATGAATTGGTTTTCTTACCACTAGCAGTTTTTAAAACAAAACAATGTTTACAATTTTCGAATGAGTAGACAACAAAATAAAATGAACAGAAAACGTCTTACAATCTACTTTCAGTTTAGACTAAGACAAATCTACCCGATTTGAAGCTAATTGACTCTTTTAAAACAAGAAATTCTTAATAACGAAAACAATATAATGAGACAACCAACTTCACAAACCTAATAAAAAATAAGGCTAAATTGAATTTTTTTCCTCAACACGAAAGAAATTGCCCAATTTAAACTTTTTCAACTCATGCAATCTCCTCAACCTCTAAAACTTTTTTGTTTAAAGAAAAAAACCAACTAGCTATGGCGATTTTGAAGACAAGGTTTCATTTCATCGTTTTATTATTTATTTTTAATAGGAGGCAACATGGTAGCTTATATAAACTTAATGAACATGCCTGTTTAACACATTATTATTTCTGAGGCTGATTTTAAAAATAGCCAGTCAGTAATAGAAATTAAAATAAAGGTGTCCTGTACGTGATTTAAACAGAGGTCTCCGGACCAGGAGTAGGCCACGCTCTCCACAGGGCTACCAACACAAGTTAAACTTCGGCTGTCTGCAGTGGCACTACGGGACGCTCCCCACTTGGTTCGCCTTTGCCTAACTAACGAGATATGATCACAGTAGATATCGACGATCTTGCAAGAACGCTTCTCGCGGCACAATTCAGAGTTCGTGCGCTCACTTTTTATTGGCTGCAGTATTTTGGCCGCAATTTGGAAACGGTGCTTTGGAGACCCAAGGTTCCTATCTTTTTCTGACTTGGCATTGTGCCCCAGACCCGTAGTTTCAGTTTGTCGGTAATCTTTAGGAACACGTATATATAATGCATGTAGTATAAAATATAACATTTTATGAAATCTTAATTTCGTATAACTAACCAAAAATTACATCAACAGAACGTTATTGTTGAAGCTAATAAATTCCTGTTGTAACTGAAACGTTATGACGGTTAATTGAACAGTAATTTATTTGCTACATATGGATTAATATCAACCTCATGTATTTGCTTTACGAAACAATCCATTTTTCTCAGTGGCGTATTTGTGCCTGTTGTTACATGTCTAAAAAAAATGTACGCAGCTGAACAAATTATAGTGTTCATGGGAATAACACTTTTTGCTTTATACATGCACATTTGAATTAATGTAGAAAAGAAATGTAGCCCCTACGCACATTAGAAAAAAAGAAAAATTGCATTACTATGCAGAATAAATAATGACGTAAGTATAAAAGCGGACACTGTTTAGACACTCATGTTTTACATAGTTTTTTTATTAAAAATATGTTAAAAACACTGTATAAAGTTATCTTTAGTGTCTTGCACTCTGATCTTGTTTATTTTATCGTGCAAATTCTTTCTTTCTTTGCCAACATAATGTTACCACTTTTGCCTTATTTATTTTTCTGCTATGGTAAGTTGTTTTCTTGCCCATTGTATATTTACACGTAATGCAATATGCCACCCGTTACTGCAGATAGTGTACAGGTAGGCTGGCACGGCGACACGACGTGACATCTCCATGTACGCATGCTGTCTCCCCGAGCAGCACTTTCTTAACGTGCATTGCAACTAGATATTTTTACTTGCGCTCGGCACTCCAATATTTTATGCATCATGCGAGAACTGTAAGACTTTTGTTCGTTAACAATATATGAAATTGAAGAGTAAACTCGGCGTAACGACCTCTGTACAAGGATGCACAAGATCGTTAATCCTATACTACAAAAAAAATTGTTTTCCTACCTATAGTAAATTAATCCAAAGGACAAAAAATCATAAAAATATATTGGATTTATTAACAAAGCTAGCATTAACACATTTCACAAAGGTGACAAAAAATTACTGTTTAAAACTATGATTTCAGTCGTTGCACAATAATGACACACACATTCCATCAAATAAGTGTCACCTCGTGGACCTAATAAGTCAAACATGGGAAATTTTTTTTATAATTTATGCAAGTGTATCTAATATGTATGATGCATCATAAATATCTATGAACTTTTTACTTCCTGTATAAGTAGTTCATTTATTCTTAACTTAATTAACATTCTCATTATTTTAGGGAAAAAAAATACCATTTTTGGAGCAAATTCGTGAACTGCCCCCTTAAATGAAGAGAAATGCTCATATTCACCTTTATGTCTCAAATTCCACACATCTATTAGGAATAATGGAAAGAGTAAAATTTGTTGGCAATTTGATTCCAAACAAAATAAACGTGTACAAAATGTTTAGTATCCTTTACCGTGCCAAGTATATCAGCAAAAGCTGTTTCCTAGCAGTTTTTCTTTGACCAAACCACCTTCCAGTGAGAATGCCAATATTTTACATTGCGATAAATGTATTGCTGAGCTACATGAAAAGTAATGGTGACTGTTTTTATTTGCTATAAGCACACAAATCATATAGCCTTCAACACACACACACTTATCATGATGGTAAGCATGGCTATGCTGAGTGCTTCAAAAAACTGAAGATACCAACCAAATAATCATTTAATACCACGAATAAAATAGTGTAAAACAGTTTGGACAATTGTCTATAAACTGAGAAAGCAATTGCCAAGTTTCCAGCGCAGTATCAACTAGGAGCAACCAGAAAAGCCAGAATCGCAGCACATTCTTGAACTGTCCTAGTGGGCGACTATGTTGGCCAACGAGACTACGCCTTCTGCTAGACTCTCCTTACAGTCTTGCGGCAGTACCGACAAACTGCCACACTTGCAGTATCGTGATTGCGAGTGAGAGATTTTGGTCAGCACTTAACATTGAGGTCTTTAGCGCTGGTGAAGGGTGACATGAGATAATTGCAGAAGTGCACCGGAATGAAGGGGCGGAGGATCCCCGAGAAAACCAGCCGACCAACAGCATTTTCCGGCATGATTCCTACATGCGACAATCCGGGAACCGACCCTGCCAGGAATCGAACCCGGATCATTTTGGTGGGAGGCGGATGGTCTTGACAATTAGGGCCACCGCAGCCACACAGTATCACAAGCATAGGCAAGTAATTCAGGTGTTGAGCAAATATATTTGTTCACTAAAAAGAATCCCATCATAAGAGAAAATTTGTAATTGATTCACAGTAAAACATCTTATTTCATGTCCGACAAATATGTTCAAGAAAGGACGAAATACACCGTATATGTGTACACACACACACACACACACACACACATATATATATATATATATATATACACACACACAGTGAACCCTCGATAACTCCGACTAAAAGGGGGGAGAAGCTGTCTGAGTTACGATTTATCCGTGTTATCAAGGGGCGTCCGGGGAGGAGGGGTAATCAGTCATTAATTACAAGAAACGTGAGGAAATCAGTACGCTATCATTTGTACCAGCAAAAGAGGCGGCAATATATACTGCTTTGTACGTATCTATCAATTTACAGGAGGGGGTAGTAGGGAAATTATCACTGTAACGAGAGAACTATAAAAGAAAGAATGTCAAACAACCTGGTCCGGCAGATTCTTTTTTATTTATTTTTATATTACTTCTTGCTGGTCTTTTTTATCTGTGCTAGAAGCTGGCACCAAGGCACCCTTCTACCATATAAAAGTTCTCACCCCCTTCTCTCGTCTGGCTGACTACAGTCTATGTGCATGCGTGTGAGATAAGCTAGGGTGGTAGAGCACGAGCGGAAGTAGTCAAGGTCAACCGGTACAGTCTCAACAGCAATAAAACACCGCACGTGACCACACGCAACTCACGAGATGTTTACGTGAAAAATTGCTCTACATCAGCATGTCACAGTGTCTGCAGCCAGCTGCTAGTTTCCTACGAGAAATTGTTTTTTTCCAGGGCTTCTTTGTTAGAATACGAGGCCAGGAGCAACGTAAATCTCAGTCTACCTTTCGTCCTTTATTTTTGTTTAGTTGAAGTCACGGCCGTGGTTGAAGTGATAATGTGCGCTTGTAGGCCTTACCTTGGCTGCGTCGTCCTAGATCAGTGACGTCTTTACACACACATAACACTTAAAATAAATTTCGCAGATACCATCAACATTAAAGTGTACTCAATAAAAGCCTATTCATTTTAACCATTTAACTTTTTCAAAAGCGAGGCCCTCTAAAATGTGCGACCCGGGGCAAAAGCCTCTTTCTGCCCCCTCCCCTTTTTTTATAACTTATCAAGCCATGTTTTATTTTTTCGATATCGCGCCGGCCTCTAGCGTAGTGGGTTAGGTGCCAGTTTATGGTGCGAGAGGCCCTGGGTTCGAATCCTTGCTCGGGCATGGATGTTGTGTTGTTCTTTCACCTCACTTCACCCTCATCGGCTTGTAAGACGTCGTTACAGGGCCGTAAAACCCTCTCACCACCTGGCCTACATTGCAATGCAAACCAGTGGCTTTTAATTTTTTTTTATTAATGTCCGGAAAAAATCGTTTTGCAATTTTGAATTTACCGTACATACCAGAACAAAATAAATTTCCCTTTAGGTGCCATTGTGACCTGTAGTTACTGTCCAATCCACTAGCATCAAACTGAAATGTTTATTTACGACGCACGTACGTGTCTGGCTCGCGCGGTGAGGAGGGAGGAAAGATAAAGAAGGGTCTGCCTGCTGAGTTGCATCTCCACTCGCGCGCTTGCTGAGTTGCATCTCTACTCGCGCGCCTCGCTAGCAACATTTAACCACACAGAACTTGCCCCATATTTCACGGTGGGATTATTAAAGGCTACATAGCGATGAGCTTATGCTTTTAAAGCCTAATACTGTTTTTAAATAAAACGTGATGGATTTAAATGAGGCAGACACAATTTTCTTATGATTTTTGACCAAGAAATTATTTAATTAGAATTAATTTTGTTTTTTGAAATTCTGTCCGAGTTATCCGAAGTCCGGGACATCGAGGTCCGAGTTATCGAGGGTTCACTGTATATATATATATATATATATATATACACACGCACACACACACACACACACACATGTATACATATAGAGAGAGCTCTATTAAAATAATAAAATTTGAAAACATAAATTGCAGTTACGTTAACGAAATTTATTATCTTGTATGTGTTGTGGTAAGGTTAACTACAAAAGTGTAGGTTGCTTCTTCAGGTGTGTGGGTGGATAGAAGTGCACTCTCTGCACTTTCTACACCTCAATCTTTACCCACTGCACTCTCCATTGCAGCGGTTGTAGAAGGTACCGACCATACGAACAAAGCCTTAGTAAACTGACAGTTCCGCAGGTGGTATTAACGCAACATTCCATTTTCTTGGTACATGTACCGATTTTCAAGTCTGATATATTTTCTTATTGTGTGTAGTTGATGTGAGGTACCAGTTTTTCGTCTCAAGTACGAGTTTTTGCGTCGAGTACCAGATTTTTCAGCGATTAGCACCAATTTTGCCAGACCAATGGTTTTCTTGACAATGTGTTGTGATTTTTCAAGTTTCCACAATAAGAAATATCACTCTGCTGTGGTGTTTCCTGCCCATGGTTTGTAAAATTCCCTAAATTTTAATTAATTTGTAGTTAATAAAGTGGGTTTTAAACAGGTGACCCCCCCCCCTCACGCCTACCAAAAGTTCATAGTAGAATATGAAAACACAGACAGGACAACATTGGATCCACAGCTCACTTTTGTTCTTGCCATGCAGCATGCTGATAATGTTCGTTGTAATAACTGTTTACTTTGTGTGGCGCGGTTGCTTTTCCCTTTGGTACAGGCTAGTATTGATATCTTCTTAACAAGTCTTAATTGTGTTGATTTAAATTAGAAGGGCCATATTCAGAAACTATTTTAGTCATGGCTTAAGAAACAGTCATGGTTTAAATCACTATATTTAGTCACTACTTACGATTTTCCGAATTAAGGAGGCCGCCTACCCCACGCTTCAAACGTGTTACAGTGTGCTCGTAAACAGGTTTTTCTACGAAAATATTCCACGTGTGCCCTTTGTGCCAATGTACGAAAAGAAAACAAACTTCAGACAAGGTCGGAACCTCGTTGTTAAGATGCCACGCTCATTATCAGCACTGTTTCTATGTCCCCCAACATGGCTAAAAACTGTCTTTTCAGACTTCCGTACTTCAAAATGTACTAACCAGATGTGTGTGATACTGAGATTGTGATCTATACTGAACATAGTTGCAGACTTTCCACCAATAAAATATATAGTCACCGCTTAGTATTCCACAGTAAAAACAGTTCGGTGGGAACCTTGTACGCTAGTTCAGTGCTTGGCTCGTTGAGGTAATACTGCATTTGATGCGCTCTTCAAGGTCGACCTTACAGCTCTGTCGTTTTTGAGCCTCTCAAGCGCGGGTAGGCGGCGCCCTCGAGATAGCACAACTGGAGGTGACTACTGTAGTATGGGTTTAAGTAAACAAAGTTGTTGGTTAGTTGAAGGTGTAATTAACCTAAACATTTCTCTATGTTTGGAACAAATATGGAGGCATGTTAGTTATTAATTTTGTCAGTTTAGTATATTTTCCTCTTTACGATTTGTAAAACATAAGATGAAACAGCACAGAGTGATATTTTCGTAAAGTGTATCTTAACAGTTGTATTTATTGAACAATGCTAGAAAATATGTTCTTAGGAATATAAAAGTATCTTTCCCTTTTAAGATTTATTTTACCATATGCATGTAGCTTATATTTTACAATGGAAACGCTTTCCTAAATATATTTTAATTTATTATTAGTTTGTCTTTCCTGTTATGAATATTTGGATACTGTATTTGAAGCAAACTAAATGCTATCACTTGCAATAATATTAACAATTCACACACATGACCAAAAAAGTATGACAGCACTTTCAGCACATGATGGAAAAGAACATGGTGCTTGACTAATTGTTATGGCACGGGGAAATTTTGCAATGTTCCCAAACCTTTCACAAGGTTTAAAAAGTGACCAAGTTGGTCGCTACTAAATATGGTTTAAAGTCACAAATAAATTTACTTATAATACAGTATTTTAGTAGCCCTTATTCAGGGGTTTAGTTGTGGTCTAGTCAGTCTATGTTTAAACAAATGTTTAACTAAAAGTTTCTGAATACGGCCCGAAATGTATTTTATCTACTAAACCTAAAATTTTTGGCTCGTGCAGTGACAACAAACGTGTGTTAATAAATTACAGCCTGGCATGGCCTTGTGTGTGTTTATGAAAATGATTTAGTGCATTCAAATTATCTGAAAGTGGATGCTTCATGAATGTTATTTCCACAACATAATTAATTTAGGCAAAAAAGTTATGGCAGGAAGAAAAAAACTGTATGTGAATCAAATTGGTTAACTGCTCATATGAGAAAAGTATATCTGGGCCAGATCTGGCTAGATCTGAAATTTGCCAGATCTGGCTAGATCAGAATTTGATCAGATCTGACATCAGGGTAGAGAAATATACAGTAATTCATATCTGAACCAGATCTAGCATCAGGGATAGAGAAATACACACTAATTCATATCTGGCCAAGATCTGGCCAATTTCAGGTATAATTTTTTTTTTCCATCTGGGCGATCCTAATACTGTGAAGTGGATGGCAAAGTCCTTGGTGATAATGACTCTGCACGGTGCAATTGGTGAAATGTTTATTTTTCTGCGAGCAACATTGAAGGCAGAAAATATCGTAAGAGGGCTGGGAATTTGAACTCATTTAAAGTAGGCCTAGATGCTTTTTTTTTTTTCCAGATCCAGATAGTGTTGTAGGAAAGAAACTTAGGTTATAATGAAATATGGTAGGTTATTACAGCACATTTGGTCTTGCACCGTATTTCGTGGATGAAATTAGTTAAATGCTTGAGGGGAAGAAAGTTGTAGTTTGTTTCGACAAATCACTGAACAGAGTTTCACAGTAACAAAAGATAGACATTACAGTACGTTTTTGGGGTCCAAAGTGTGATGTAGTGATCATGTATTACTCATATTGTTTTTTTTTATGCCAGTTAACTACTTTCCACTTAATAAAAAATGCTATTAAACCTGGTGTAGATAAATTTTCTATCCGTAACTTCACAAGAATAACATTATACAAGTGAGAAAATAATTGACATAAGTGAAAATTGTATTTGAAATTGCCCAAGACCTTGTTGCTATATAAATAATGAAGATATGGTAGAATTTCTGCAAGGTGAAGTTATGTTGGTATTAGTGTTTTGATTCACATAAAAATTTTGTTGTGATTGTCAACCTGATTATTTTTATTGCTATTCATTTGGTCAGGGGAACAAGAGCATTATTGCTATTCTTTTGGTAAGGGGAACAAGAGCATTATTGCTATTCCTTTGGTAAGGGAACAAGAGCATTATTGCTATTCCTTTGGTAAGGGAACAAGAGCATTATTGCTATTCCTTTGGTAAGGGGAACAAGAGCATTATTGCTATTCTTTTGGTAAGGGGAACAAGAGAATTATTGCTATTCCTTTGGTAAGGGAA
>PNEQ01115747.1:0-14937 GCA_003012365.1 Medauroidea extradentata
GTCTTGTACACATTGTTTCTGCCTCCTATGTAGGTCGTTTGTTTTGACTCTTTGTCCTTTTTTTGTTATGTTTGTCTTGTTGTGTTTGTCCTTTTTATTTTTCTCCTGTGGAGGATTGTACTGTCCGTTATTTTAATTTTCTGTGGGCGCTGATGACCTCAGTGTCGAGCGCCCCACAATTTTACTTACTACTACTACTTTAACTTTAAAAAAAAAATCACTAGCCATTACTGCATATAAGTCAACATTAGCAATAGTTACATCATTGCTTGTATGGTTGGTAGCGAAGCACTGCACGTAGTTCCGTGTATTTTCCTTTTTGAATACAACTTCAAATGCAGTCGACCTCTATATATTTAACATACTTAAAATATTTATTAACGAACTTATTGGTGTACCTACTGACTGTATAATTTGACTTAATTAACGCCAGCACAAAGCGACGCAACTGTGCCGCTGAACATCAACCGCCGTTGCTCATTGTCGCTAGACGTAGTTCAAAATTCCATTGACAGGTGGCGTCGAAGTTAAGTTTTCGGCGCTTCGCTAGGAAGAAACGAGATGAGTCATTGAACGTGTTTGTCCGTTGTGTAATAAATATGGGTTTCTGAAAAACACATTCAGAAGTATTATCGATCACTGCTTATGAATATAATTGGTATCTGATGTGAAATAATTTGTAATTTGTAAAAGTGTTATGTTTTACGAGCGACGGCCTGATTACCTGGACTTGAAACATCAATTATTTTTTCTCTGATTCACAAAGAAAATACAATATTTATTGTTTCTGTTAAGTGAGTGTGTGTGAGGGAGATATATTTTGGTCAGCTCTTAACAGCGAGGTCTTCAACGCTGGCGAGGGATGACATGAGTATGGAGCGGCGCCGGAATGAAATGGCGGGTGAAACGGGAGATCCCCGAGAAAACCCGCCGACCAACGGCATCGTCCTGCACAATTCCCACATGCGAAAATCCGGGAACCGACGCCGCCGGGAATCGAACCCGGATCGCCTTGGTGGGAAGCAAAAGGTCTGACCCCTCGGCCACCGCGGCCCTTCTTCTGTTAAGTCCGTCGTTGTTCATGGCAGTATACTGAATGGAACTTGAATTCTTGAAATTCATGTGTCATGTCGTGTGTTTTAGTTGCAGTTTTCAGTTACAAATTGAAGTATAATATGCACGCATTTACGAGATTCGTAACGGAATTAGTGAGTGTTGAATCAATTAGAGTCGATAAACAGAAGACAGTGTATAAGACGTGAACTGATGGGTATTTATAAATAAGATTACTATTGAGCACAGCATTTACTCAGCACACGTGCATTTAATGAGTCGATATTGTAGATTACATTTATCGGAGCAGTGTAATGTAATGTAAATATTGTACAAGCCTACGTAAATAAAATCACGTGGTAATGTTTATGTTTACATGCAGCGGAAAGATATAAACTGGCGGAAAATAGAAATTGATCAGAGCTTTGTTGAGTGCTCACTTTATCCGGAATCACTACGGACCCCTGAATTTCGCGAAAAGAATATTGTTCCACTTTGTTTCAGTGACTTACGTGTACATCTGCAGTTCTACTTCATGGTTATTGGCAGCGTGTCTTTGTGAAGTGATGTCTCGCATTTGACGTCGCCAATCACAATAACGTTACAACAACTTCATAAGTCTGTGATTTGATAGTAAAACCCCGAGACACGCCACAGCTGAAACGCCCAATCACATGTTATGAAGCGGAGCTGCAAATGTGCACGTAAGTCACTGAAACAAAGTGGTGCAAAATTGTTTTCGCGAAATTTAGGGGTCCCTACGAAGCACCGATAGCATAACATGAGTTTCACATCTTGCTGGAAGTTATTATATGAACTATCCGAGCGAGGTGGTGTAATGGCTGGAATTTCCTTTCCACAATTCTTGTCCTTGTGTAATGTTGTGTGTGATAGTCCCTGTTGACACCGCTGTCTACGAGTTGCAAAATCTACTGACATAACTTTTAAGAGTGGAAAAAAAAAATGACCGATACTATTGCACGTGATAAGAACCAAGAGTTTGTGACGAAAAGATTTTTGCACCACTTTGTTTGAGAGTCTTACGTGCACATCTGCAGCTATGTTTCGTGGTTATTGGCAGCTTGTCTTTGTTCAGAAACATCTCTAATTTGACTACACCAATCAGACAAAGGCTATTGTGACATCACACTTCTGTGACTTGCGAGTAGGACCCTAAGACAAGTAAGGATTTAAACATCGTATCACTGGCCTTGAACAGAGCTGCAGATGTGGTCATAAGGCACTGAAAGCAAATGGAACAAAAATCTTTTCTCAACAAATTCATAACTCTGTAATAATATAATGCATGCAGTCGACATTTTTTTATACCAAATAGGCCTATAAATGAAATCTAATAAATGGCATGGGAGATATTTCAAGCTAACCTGAATGATTAAAATTAATACTATTAAAAAAAGTGTCTTAGCCAATTAAAATAAGTTAACATTTCGTTCATATTAATACTTATGGGACAAACTTTGCGGGGAAACATTTAAACATTAAAAAAAAATTAAAATCTTTACTGTTTCATAGAGAAGTATGCTATACAGTATATTTTAAGTCGATCCATGTAGTTCAGCAAACCAAGTGCAGAATAATATATTAAATTGTTCTGTCGATATTAAAGTTAGACATAAAACACTTTTCAGCGCAATATTTAAAGGAATTACTTATGTCCCAAATTCTGTAACAACCAGTGAAATAGTCAACAAGATAAAGTGCAAAACATTTATTTCTTCAGAGAGTGATTTCTCCCAAAGCGGTGGTCGAATGATTTTACATAACAGAAGGATATATGCTTAAAGTTAACACGTCCAGTGTGCTAAGTTTGTCTGCAGTCAGTAAAATTGTAATAATTAAGACTAACCAAAAATATTATATGGGACACCATGTTGAAACTAAATGGCCTTGATATTAAAGTCACAAGACTTGAAATACTATAGTATTATTTGCATGCCTTTGAATAGCTTACTAGATGTGTCGTTAAACTTTGCATGTGTATTGCGTTTCAAATAAAATGGCTGGCAAATGTAAATACGTCTTTCTTAATATAATGCTTGAACTATTAGCTGCCAAACATCGAATGTTTTTGAAAATGTGTTTAATAGTTCTCTAGGCATGACGTGTCTCCAATGAGCACCTCGCATGGTAAATAAAAAATGTCCTCGGTAAGTATTTTTTGAGTACCTCGTTTCGTGGAATATCGATAACTGTTTCAAAAGTTTCTAGGGGACACACTCACATTCAGACAAGTTAATGATCCCTGATATTGATATTTTTTTACTTCGGGGAATGGGTTAAACATCAATAATAATAAATTATCCTAACTAGTCGATACCACAGGGCAGAAAAGTGCGCCTAACGACATCGCGTGACGGTGTCAACAGAAAATATCAAGCTACTGATTGGCTCTGTGTTGCCCTGTGGCCGGTTCGACGAGTGTGATTGGATCTGCCTTGCCGCACCACTGCTGGTCGGCGTAGGGGCGTGCCAGATGCGAGATGCTGATTGGATGATAGCCTAGCCCGGTCTTGCTACGCCGCTACTGGCTACATTGTACCGTTGTGAGGCCGCTGTCACGAACACGCACACATTTATTTGCCCTCATACTGTTTGTCGATAACCTTCACGGGCGCCTTTCCACGAGCTTCGAATTCGTTGAAATGTGCAGGAAAAAACTTTTTTTAATAAGCTATTTCCCATACACACATTGTGACAAGATACTAAAATAACACATACTTTAAACTATGTTGCTATAGTTTTAAATATTCGGCACGTTTATTAGAAAAGTCATTTTCGGGCCTCTCAAAATGGTGAAAAATGGATTTTTCAGACTGCCGTATCAGTACAAATAACAACCGGATTAGAAAAAACACAACTATAGAAACAAGTGTTTGACTTTACACTTTGCTGGCCACAAATAAAATAATGTGGTCACCGCTTAAAGTACCGTAGTAAAACGGATAATAGTAAAGCACTGCACGCCATCTGAGTGGCTTGCGCGGAGAGGCGATAATACCTTACATACGCTGGTTAGTGGCAACCTTACCGCTCCTGCCTCACACAGAAATGCAACCTATCTATGGAGGCCACTTTAGACACCCTGCTCATTAAATACACTGTTCCCAGTGCCTACAACACAGCTAAAAGTGACCTTTTCAGGCTACCGTACTTAAAAATGTACTAACTAGATGTACGCGTCACTCAGGCAGAATCGTACACTGAACTCTGCTACAGACATTCCTCCAATAAAATTATATGGTCACCGCTTAAAGTCCCATAGTAAAATTGAATGGAGGGAATCTTGCACGCTAGTTCAACGTTTGGCTCACTGTGACGGTGCGATATTTGATACGTGTTTCTAGGTCGCCATTATAATTCCGCTGCATCTCGGTCTCTAACACGCACATACTGGCCGTGGGTTTGTGTGAGTGAGGCACGGCGCCAAGAACGATGTTGACCGGCTCGTCTGGTGCGGTGTCGCTTCTAGCGTAAGATACTGAATGACACTTTCAACGGTGACCCCATCTTTTTATTGGCGGAACGTTTTAAGCAAAGTTCTTTGCAGATATCTAGAGTAGTTTTACACAAATCCCGTGAGTATTTTGTCATATATAATATATGGGCTGGGTCAGGATAAAGTGAGTACTCAGAAAAGCCCTGCTAAATTTCTATTTCCACGCATAACGCCTTATGAATAGAGATCTGCGCGTGTAAGATAAATTGTGCAGTCGGCAGGAACACATAAAGTTTGATAAAGAAAAAGTCTTATTAGTCATATGAAATACAAGTACGTCGATTTCAATTAATTTTATTTATTTCAGTATTGCTGTATTTAAATAGGAAAATATACAGAACTGTATTTGGTAATTCTTCGCCAACCATACAAGCAGTGAGGCTCCTGTTGTGAATGTTAAATTATACACAGCAACGGCTAGTGGTTTATTAAATATTAAATCTTTAGTGTTTACTTTATCCCGAACGTCCTATAGTAGGTTTAAAAATCTAATATAAGCCATTCCATGGGAATGTATTTACAAACACACTGCAACCCATGTTAAGCGCGTGGCAGGACTCACCCTGAAAGGCAATGAATATGGAAATGAATATTTCGCAAGTTAAATAACCTGCATAAAAGAACTCACTGTCCTCTGCATACTCAAGAAGGCGTGTGTCAAAGGGGCGTGAGTGAAGAGGATTCGGTCAGCGCTTAACATCGAGGTGATATGAGGTGAGTATGGAGCAGCGCCGGAATGAATTGGCAGGGGAAACGGGAGATCCCTGAGAAAACCCGCCGACCAGCGACATCTTCCGGCACGATTCCCACATGTGAAAATCCGGAGACCGACCCTGCTGGGAATCGAACCCGGATCGCCTTGGTGGGATGCGAGAGGTCTGACCCCTCGGCCACCGCGGCCCCGCCCCCTTTTGACCTTTTGCGTATAGTTTGTCTGTAAAATGTTACACATTTTTGAAGTTGTATATTTAGGGACCCCTGATTTTCGCGAAAATAATTTTGCCCCACTTTGTATCAGTGACTTAATTACACATCTGCAATTGTGCTTCATGGTTATTGACAGCGTGGCTGTGTGAAGTGACGTCTCTCATTTGACTCCGCCAATCACAGTAAGGTTACTAAAACTTCACAAGTCTGTGTTGTGATCGTAAAACCTCAAGACACGTCATAGCAAAGACGTCCAATCACAGAGATGTAGATGTGCACGCAAAGAGGCAGAAGTAGTGTGACCGCCCGTGGAACTCTTCACACATAGCCGTCTTTAGTAGAAGGCCGCGGCCTTAGATCTGGCAACACTGTCAGGAAGGGTCATTTTAACACTTCTTTTAGCTCTCCAAAGACAATGACTCTACCAGATTCGTTATTGTGCCATACATACCGGTGAATCAGGGGAAGACATTGCCGTTAGCGATACTTCACTTGACTACACTCTAAACATAGTTTGTAAATTTTCCACACATGCGTATAGGAGAGCTAAGAAAGTAGGTATGGTAGAATTGTTTCCCAGACATCTGTGGTAGCACTCTGAAACTTTCTTTTTATAGAACAGTCAAATGTATACTGAAGTTACCAGACTTGTATTGTAACAAGTGTAAAAGTTTGCATATTTACAAGGCGGAAGTATGGTAACTGCCCCATACTGTGTTTAGGTTAATTACTTCGTAAACATTTTAGGAAATTATTTTTACTGTGATATAATATGCAGACCTGGTTAATAAACCTTTACCGAAACTATGTAAAAAAAAGGCAGAATAGTACAATTCAGATTGTGTATGGAAGAGGAATGTTTATTATTTGTAACACAGCAGAAAATTTCGTGAATTTCTATTCATAATTTTTAAAGAATGAACTAACTGAGTCCTTATTTATTGTAAAATAAAAGTTGTATTTATATTATGGCTGCTTCAGGAACAACACTTTGCAAACAAATGTCTTCGAGCATATATGTTACAATTGAGAAGCTTTGTAGGAAAATGGAGTAGACTATGTCACATTCTTAAACTTGTCAGACGAAGCAAATACATGTTATTTAAGATAAATTACCAAGACTTGTTTAATCTTCTCAATTCCAGGAATACGTCCGTACAGGATATACGGAAGTTATCAATAACCACAACGTGAATAAACATTTATTACTATTTTCTCTGAAGTTTACAGGTGTGACATATTCCCCTTTCCCATCAAGCTCTCTACGTTTGCACGGAAGGAAATATTAATAATTGGTAAAAACATCCGTTTGATTAAAACCATTGACTGCGGAAACATATTTATGTAAAATAATTGTTAAAATTTTCGTAAACTAACTTCGCTTTACCGTAATGTCGATAGTTGTCGTGACACTTAGTTAAAAATTGCAGTCCGAATTCAGATGCTGTCCGTTGCCTTTCAGTACTCTGCAATAGTCATATTCCTTGTCCACGTAAATCCAGAATTCATTCCGAAATACGATGAATCAGCACTCCTCTGCCGCTCTAGTCTCACGATTGTTAGATGCAACGATTTTTCGCGAAAGGAATTCTGTAAGAATGTCTTTAATACCTTATGCATACATATGCAGCCGTGCATCATGGTCTGTGATTGGCTGTTTTTACCTCTCAGTGTCTAGGGTTTCACCTGCAAATCACAGATGTGTGGGGCCGCAGTAATCTTGTTCCTGTTCACACAGTCAAATGAGCCACGTCTGTGCAATAATAAATTTTGCCAATAACCATGAAGCACAGCTTCATATGTGCACATAATGCATTGAAACAAGCTGTCGTAGAATTCTTATCACGAAAAATCGTGGGCTCTAACGATTGTGATAAAACTGCGAACGAAGTCGCGTTTTAAAGACATCGCATGGAAACGAATTATATAGGTTTTCTTCTCTCAATTCGTCACGCAAAAATGAACGGTGGACACTGATCCCACTTATGACGGAGGCGTGTCCATTTTCGCCAGATGTACCATAATTACCTGCCAAGATTTATCGTTGCAGTACACGATAAAAGCAGAGACGAACAAGGACACTATATTTTTCCTTGACGTACCGTGGGTTTCGTGTTGTGTTTTGTGCTAAGATTCCTTTACTTCACTTCGGTCGAGAGAGAAGCTAAAATATTTTTGTTCAGCGATTAACAGCAAGGATTTTCAGCGCTGGTGATAAGAACCACGAGTTTGTGGCGAACACATTTAAACACCATTTGGTTTCAATGCCTTATAAACACATCTGCAGCTGTACTTCATGGTCAGAGACAGGAAAACTAGCGGCTTCACTGGACTGTAGACTAGCCTCCAATAATCTGTGTATTCAAGCGGACATAAGCTGTCCAATAGCTGCTCGATGACAAATAATGATGCCACATGGTTGGTTTTGCATTAATTGATGATTATATTATTCGCTCAGCCCTCTTCAGGAGGTGTTATATAAGTCAAGGACCAATGGTGGAAGTGACTCAAAGTTAGAGATATTTTAAATCTAGCTTGTGCCTAAAAGATAACAAGAATTTTTCAGGTCTCTATTCATGTCCAGTGATTGGTTGTTTTAAATAGCACTTATCTTGGGGTTCTACTGGCAAATCACAGAGTTGCGGTGTCGCAGTAAACTTATTCTGATTGGTGCAGTCAAGCGAGAGACGTGTCTGAACAAAAACACGCTGCCAATAACCATGAAGTAGAACTGCCGATGTGCACGTAAGGCCTTGAAACAAGTTGTACGAATTGTTTTTCACGGGAAAATATTGGCTCTACATACGAGGCTAAGCACCAGGATGAAAGTGCGGAAGATGCGAGAAATATTCGACATACACCACCGATAATCGGCATCTCTGAGACACGACCCCACCGGGAACCAAACCCAGACGGATGCGAGCACCATAGCCCATGCCCTTCCATTTTGTTGTGTTAGAACACTGGATGTGCGCAGTAAACTGCAAACCAGTTGCGTGAGAAACCTTGCAACGGGAGTACGTATTTAAATTTGGAAAGGCCTTCACATGAGGTTCATCTGCCTGCGTATTACCAACGTAGGACAATGTATCCGAATGCATGACGTGACGTGTAGAGAACTGCGAATACACTTGCACGCCAAACACAAAGCTTTTTGTTTCGATCGTTAAGTATTGTGGCGTGCGAGGAAGGATTTGTGTCTTAGCGACCTCCAACACACAGCCTGCTAGTCAGTGAGAATGAGCCGTAATAAGGAGTCCCGTTTTGCACGTGAAATCATCATCCTTTGAGCCTAGTTTCCTGGTACTGGTACTCCTGGCCTTCTTCCGACAGCGATGCAGAACTTTCCTTCTTCTGCATAGTCTACATTCTCGTCACGTAACTGTTTCTATATGCAAAATTGCACGTCCATATTTTAGGGGAACATCTAGACGAACAAAAGAATGTTATATGAACATAGTGCCGTAAACGTACCGTTACTGTACTACATGTCTCATGACTTACAGTTCATGGCGTATGTTTGGTCGTGTTACTGTGAAATGCTACATTAGACAATGCCTATCGTCCAATTTAATACGACTCATCTTGTACGTAGTTGCCCTGACATGACAAATCCACGTTTTCCTTTGGGCACAAGCTTGACTCCATACAGTTATTGTTACTGTCGCAATCGGCCCTTGACTTATTTGTACAGACCGGGAAAATTCGCGGAATCAGAGGCATGTAGGCTGGCATGTAAAAATTTATATGTACTCAAGCAAATATCAGCTTTTCATTGGCTGCTCGATGACATATAGATACCACATGACTCGTCTTACACTTAGCTGCATCCGTATCATTTGTCCATTGTTACAGGTACGTCAATTTCGTAAATACATTCCAGGCCAGGTTAAACGCCAAAAAATATATACTTCATAATCACGTGTGTGATTATCTGGCGGCTGTCACGAAACGCATTTGAGAACTGCAAGCCAGTCGTAAATAAGGAAATGATTCATAGAGCTGTCGCTTGTAATGTCGTAAGCCAATGAATAATCGACTGTACCCAGAGCGTGTACAGGACTGAGCAATCTAGGCTACTGCCAGATGAATACGCGAAATTGACGTACCTCTATTCATTGTCCTCCAGGAGGTGTCATATAAGTAAAGAGCCAATTGTGGAATGGACGTAAATTTATAGATGTTAGAAGTCCAGCTTGTGCTCAAAATAAAACGCAAATTTTTCAGGTCGCTACTTATTTGACACCATCTGGAGAGCGCGAACCAATAGTAAGTAAGCAGTTAAATGCAGGCCCTATATTATGGTATCACTGTATCTTCAAGCAGCCAATGAGCAACTGTCAGATATTATTGGAGCCTAACTTACTGGTCAGTGAATCCGCAAATGTTTCCTGTCGCTGCCAATAATAGCTGTAATATGAACATTATCCAGTCCTAGTACCTATGCACTGTAACGTCATGTACTGTGAACCTAAGTGCAGAATTGGTGAGATTTCAGACGTATGTTCACTTGATATTTGTTGTTCCACTTTATGCGAGGATTGTTTCTCCAAAATACAAAGAGCAATTTTGCAACAATTTGTACAGTGGAACGCAGTAAGTAGGTACCCACTTTTGTACGCATCCCTTTCAATTATAATGCATTAAAACATGCATAAACACGCTGCAAAATCAGGAAAATAGATGGTGCTTGCAGCACGCGGCAAGAATGAAATATGAAATTGAAATAAAGAAAATTTGCGCAGCATTTAGAAGCGTGGTTTCAGCACGCATGAGGAGTGACATGACTTGATATGAAGCAGCGCTAGAATGAAGATCGAAGGGCCTAAGCGATTCTCCCCACCTGGTTTGAAGACACAGTTGTAGCATAGTATATTGGAGGAAAATTCGTTCAATCTACTTCGAGTCTTCCAGTAGTCACCACTCGACAGGATGTCCTTGGGTCGACACCCACTATGTGCAGCCCGTCGAAAACCATGCCGTCCATCGTTAGCCTTCTGCACCGTTATAGTGATGGGATCTGAAGTGTCCAATCTGGTTACCCCATCATCGGCAAGCAACATAAAAGAAATAAATAATCAGTCTCTCCCCTACAACAGTGTACATCTTGTAGTAACCTATAATGCTAAATAAAATGTGTAGAGTTAAGCCACAGCAATTAGAATAACCAGAAACCACTATTCTTGATATTCACCTCTTAACTATTTTCAGCACCAACCTCTGGCTACCCCCGTAACTCATATATAAAAACGACTTTAGTGAGTTTTATAACAACCTGATTGCGGCGTTGTGTAATTAAATACATATATTCGAAGGTTTAATATGTATTGTAAAAGGTGTAAAATGACCTAAAATCGACACCTAGCAAGCACCTTGTGCCAAGATCAGTTACAATATTAACGCAAGAACAGTAAAACAACAACCATGATGCAGCAACTCAGTCTACGCAGCTAAACCGTGTGCTGCAGTCGGCAGGAGGAGATAATAAGATGGACTTGCAGATGCCAGACAGCTCAAACAAGTCATCGAAATAAATGATCCAACAAGGCAAGAACAAATCACATATTTAGAAACCAAAATCAAGATAGTTACAGACACATTCTAGCACTACATCAAGAAAACAACGAACCCAGCAAATCCTGACACCAGAAACCCAGAAATCGAAGCACTCATAAAAACAATAAACAAGCTGAGCAGTGACTACAAAAAATCCAAAAAGAAAACCATTCACGAGCATATGAATTAAATCAAACAAATAAGAGACAAAGTCTAATCATACAAACATCAGCAATGTGAAAATGCAGTAGCAGTGGTGGCATGACAATAAAACGGAACTTGGAAACTTAACTGCAGATTATAAAGAAAAAAAAACTAAAATCCTATACTCCAGCCACAAATGGAGCCACATGCATAAATTACTCGCCTAAAGAAAAAGCAGATGGCACTGCAGACTCACTCCAACTTCAATTTGCACCTCACCACCAACTTGAAGAAGAAATTCTCGAAACAGCAACAAAAACCAAGCAAAGGAAATGAAAAACAATAACATGACAAAACCTAAACAGATCACTCTAATTGAAGTTAAAAATTCATCAAACTTCTACCGAACAGTAAAGCACCGGACCAAACAACGCCATAAACGATGCTCTAAAATCTTGCCACATCAAGCTATGATCGTTTAACAGGTATATATTTTTCAGTTTTTTTTCTGTTTCTGAACTTTGTCATTCAACAAATAATTTGGCCAACGAAACGTGAGCAATGACGTTTGTCCTCAAAACAGTACTTTCTTAGAGGATTGTAACTGCCACTGAACAAAGGCAACACTACTGAACTCAAATTGATAGCTTAGTATGCAAACTTATTTTTTTAGTACAAGCATACCACTAACGCCAACCAAGACAAATCACACATTTACTGCTTTTGTTGTTGCTGAGGATAAACACAACAGTAAATAATAGTTATAATTGAAAAATAAAGAAATAAAAATGAAAAAAAAGCACAAAAAAAAAGAATAATAAATTTAAAAACCAACATTGCTGGGGTAAGTATCAGGCAGGCAGTTCTCACCCAGTTGTCAATCAGACTGGAATGGGTTGGACTCCAGGTGATCATGAGAGTCCTTGTAGTGGGTTAGGTGAACAAACAGCAAACAGCCAAAACAATACAACACTTCGGTTTTCATTCTGTTCAATACAGCCAGGAAAACTGGGAAACTCCGACAACGTGAAAAAGAAAAGCGGGCACACCATTACAGGACAACAAAAATGCAGCTTAAAAGGGAACATCAGATGAAACAGAAAAAGAACAAACCACAAAACAGCGACCCCCACACCCTTCTGACAGCCAGTCATATATACTGATAAACTCACATCAAAAGTTCATGGAAACGGCAGAGCAAATTGCAAAAGCCACAAATTTTCAAGTAGCATTCGTCTACATTAAGGAAGGAGGGAAAATTAAATACCGAAGTCTTTAAAACACAATATAAACACACTGAGAGAAAATAAAATATATTTCGGTCATCAGAGAATTCGTGCCATACAGCAGCGAAAAAAAAAAAAATGTTTTTTCCTGTCTACTGAAAGCCTTAATACCACTTAAACTACGTATTTCTGATTTTCGCGTGGACAGCTATATCTACTTATCCTGCTGCAGAGTTAACTCAACTAGCAGATTTGTCATTGTAACACTTGTACACTATGAGATTTTTCAATCTCTATTTATAAAATGAAGTGCCCCACTCACTCATTCACTCATCAACGTACATCCTAAACCACTGGACCTACAAACGTAAAATTTTCAGCGTACCTTCCCCTCACGGCGTAGGCACCCACAAAGGAAGTATTTTTAGAAAATCGAAAATTAAAGGGTTAAAAGGGGAAAAAAGTGTTCTTGCGAAATTCTCGATAACTCTCTAACCTGATGATATGTTGTTAATATTTTTACTTCAAAACACTGCCTATGCGAATGCATATTTCATAATTTTTCGATTTTTCGAAATTCAGAAATTAGGGGGGTGAAATGTCGGTAAATGTGTTTTCAATAAATCCTTTTTTTCCTCTAAAACCACTTAAGATATTAAGGTGATCTTTGCATCAGAATGGTGCTCATGTAAATGTCTAAAAATTAACTTTAGGATTTTACAAAATTCGTCCTTGAATGCCGGTAAAAAATTGAAACGTGTTTTCTATTAATCATCCGTATCTCCTGAACCATGTGAGATATCGATGTGGTTTTTTGCTTTAAAATAAAGATAACCTTCACTCTAAAAAATAGTTTGTAAATTTACCAGACATGTGTATAGGAGCGCTAAGAAAGTAGGTATGGTAGAATAGATTCCCAGACATCCATGGTAGCACTCCTAGACCTAATTATAAAAGAGTCAAATGTACACTGAAGTTGCCAGACTTGTATTGTACCATTTGTAAACGTTTGCATATGTACATGACCGAAGTATGGTAATTGTCCCATACTGCGTCTGTGATAATAACTTCCTAAACATTTGAGGAAGTTTTTTTTACAGTGAAAATGTAGTTTCAGGATACGTGATCTTTTCTTTAAAGTTTGTGTACGTAAATATATAGGTCCTACAAACCAATTTGATGTAATTCGCAAATTAAAGATACACAAAGAATATTGTCAGGAGGTTGGGTCATAGTAAAATAAATGAAGTAAAAATACGTAAATAATGTGGAGAGAGAAGATAGATAGTCGTCAGATTGAAAGTTACGTTAAACCTTGTTTGTAGCTAACATGTTGAATGTAAAAAGTAATGTAAACTGGGTTTGGGTTGGGGGGGTGAAAGTATATCTGAATTATTAAGCTATGCAAGACTACGAGGTGGAAAGCAAACGTCACAAGAGAATAAAACAGCAATTTACTGAAACATAACAGTAAATCAAAAACACAAAATAAACTCTGTTATTATTAAAAAAAACTGTGATGGAAATAAATACGTATGGTGCGTAGCTCCTTAAGTAAAATAAAAACAAACACTTAAAAAGACAAAACTTCCACCTTGTAGCCTAGCTACATAAGGTATTAATGTATGGTAGAGCACAACAAACCTACCGAAAAAAATAATAACACCGCTTGGCAAACTTTCTAATGCGAGGGGTACTCAAGGTCAAATATAGACTAACGTCCCAATACGGGTCGTGTCTCCTATCTTGTATCGCGCATGTGTTTGTCACCTATCATCACTTAGGAAGAAAGTATTTAAATTAAGATACATGTTCTGCATAAGAGGCTATCAAATTAATGTTAAGGGGGCTACAGATCGATTACTTGAAATTAAAGAGTGAATTCAAATAATTAGAGTTTATTACAAAATATTAAAATAAATTGTTACAAAAATAAAGATTATATTAATGAAAATAAAATTGTACAATTTGGGAAAAAATATATATTAATGCTTGAAATTATAAACAGATGTTATTATTAGTGATGAATAGAGATAACATTATTAAAAAGATATTGCTTCAAATCATACAAAAGAAAATGGTTTCTGTTATTACAAACTCACGGTCATTACATTGCTCTTAAAAATTTGATACACGGCGACTGTACTGGCGAACAACAAATACACGCGAAAAGGAATCTACGACTATTTCACTAAAAACCGATCACGAAAGCTAAAGGGGAATTAATACTTATTAATAATAAAAACAATAACAAGAGAGAAAACTTATCATTTTGATGTTCCTGTCCAGCGAAGTCTCATCCATCATGTCAGGGCTGCGAAGTCTTCTTATCCCATAGTAAATTTAAAAAGTAAACGACTACCCGAAATAAATTTAATAGTAATAAATAAAACTCACTAAACTGAAACCTGCCATTCGGCAGCCCGAACCCTTAGGCCTATGCCTCGCCCATCGGGGCACCGCCATGCTAGCCTAAGCTCAACCCGAAAAAGTCCCAACAACAACCAACAACAA
>PNEQ01115747.1:15037-26038 GCA_003012365.1 Medauroidea extradentata
GGGGGGGGGGGGGGGGGGGGGGGGGACTGTCCGAGAGCGGAACAATAGAAATGTGCTGTAGTGCACTTCTAGCCCGTGCGTCGGCCCTACTAACAGATGTTAATGTGGGACAGGGGAGCGGGGAAGTGTTGACAGAGGCATCCAGTGCCCCCGGAAGGCCGCCACACGCCGAAAGTGCCAGAAGGACCCACAGCACGCGACCGCCCGGCGACACCGAAACATCCATCACCACATCCCACTCCTGCCTACAACCTAACACAAGGCCATCGGCCTGCACACACTACCGGGACAATGCCCGCAAAGGAATCTACTAGCACTGCAGTGGCAACAAACTCTGCAGGCTTCCAGGAACAGTAAACAACAAAAACTCTACCTGAGAGACTGTCTGAGAACACTCTAGATATCCACGATCCTAAATTCAAAGCAATGACTTCCCAAAAGCTTAATACTCTTTAAAATTATAAACCAAAATATCTCTACCACCTATTTCGAGTATGGATGAGAAGGAAAAACCAAAAATTAAATGCCGGAAAGTAATCGACGTGACAATATAGTAACGTAATCAATTTATACGTAATTAAAAGATAGTTACTCCTCTCTATAGTACACCCGGGCGAAGACGCAACGGGACAGCTAGTTGAAGTATATATTAATCTGCTATGAGTAGGAACTGAAAAATTTCGCGAATTCAATGACCCGCATACTAGAATCCATTGTTCTATGAATACTCAATACCCGTTTATTTGTTCATAGTCTGCTGTTGTTACAGTGAATAGCAGCTAGTGGACAAATGGTAGGGGATTGAGTATGCATAGAATATTTGATTCTATCATGCAGGTCATTTAATCCGTGAAATTTTCCTGTCCCTAGCTATGTGTAATGCACGTGAACAAAGCAGCGGGCGCACTGCTTGTCTCTATGCATACCCTGACTGACTGACATATCAATCTGCAGCCCAAACCACTGAACCTAGAACAAAGAAATGTTTAGTGTGGGTTCTCTTCAGGTCGTAGGCGAGCCCGTAGACGGGATTTTTTAAAATTCGACCTCTGAGGGGGTAACATATTTCCGAAGAAACGTCGATAGAGCTCGAACCCGACGGTCTATCATCGTGATTTTTACTTTGATAAGACACACATAAAAAGGCATATTATAAAATTTAAGGGTTTTTCGAAATCCAAAATTTCAGAGGGCGAAAAGACCTTAAATGTGTTTCCGATTAAATGTCGATGTCTATCGAATCCTTTGGGATATATAGTTGGTATTTACTTCAAAATGTTGCTTACGTAAATATCCAAAAATTCGTTTTAGGATTTTTTTAAAATTTGACCCCCAAGCAGTAAAAAGAGGACAAATGTATTTTTTATGAATCTTCTATACACTGAAACAAAACACAAATGACTATCGTCGTGATTTTTACTTCAGTTGGTTAGCCATACAAGTGTGTATGAGAGGACTCCAAAACGTTCTGTAATTCTTTAACTAAGGGGGTGAAAATATGTGAAATATGCTTTCGATTATTCATCCAAATCTATCAAAACAATCAAGATATTGAAGTGCTCTTTGCTTTAGATTGATGATTTTGTAAATATCTCATATACCATTAAAATATATTTTCCGAATTCAACCCCAAAGAGGTAAAATAAGGTTAAAATATATTTTCGATTCACACACACACACACACACACTCTCTCTCTCTCTCTCTCTCTCTCTCTCTATATATATATATATATATATATATATATATATATATATATATATATATATATATATATATATATATATACCGATCCCATTAATTTTTGTATATCAACGTGACTGATGCTTACTCAAATAACTAAAAAGTAATTTCACGAATTTTCGAAATTCGCCACTTAAGGATGTGAAAAGGGATGAAATGTCATGAAATGTCTTTTAAATTAATATTACTTGTATATAGAACATAGAGGACTAGTTAAGTGTTTTTACGTCCAAGAGATACCAGTTAAGTAGTCAAAAATATGATTAAAAGGTTTTCCGAAATTCAGTCTCCTAGTGGGTGAAAAGACCTGGAATGTGTTTAAGATAAATCTTCGATATATGTATCAAACGCATCGAGATATTCAGTTTGAATACGTAAATGACCGTACAAAGGTTTTAAAATTTTTCAAAATTCGAATTCTCAGTATTATACAAGAGTAATATGTAATTTTTAACGAATGGTCGATTTTGCTTCTACTGAAAGGGCTATCTTAATTTGAATAACTGAAAAAATTTTTAATATGTGAAATTAAAATTTTTCGAATTTTGACACCTAAAAGGGCGAAAAGGCATAATATTTGTTTTATGTTAGCCGATGATACTTACCATAACCAATTGAGATATTGAGGTTTTGTTCGCGTCAGAGTAATGCTTATGTCAGTACCTAAATAAGTAACGGAAGTCATTTATTTTATAAGTAACTTAAGCATTGAGAAGAAAATTTTGTTTGTAAATATTTAAGGCAACGGCCCGAAAAGCAAGTCGGACCAGCGAGTAGTAAATTATGCAGGAGTTTAATTTATCTAGTCAACCTGTGGTAGACAATGATTTATACGAAGATTA
Organism: Medauroidea extradentata; assembly: GCA_003012365.1. Taxonomy (NCBI): domain Eukaryota; kingdom Metazoa; phylum Arthropoda; class Insecta; order Phasmatodea; family Phasmatidae; genus Medauroidea; species Medauroidea extradentata. Next base: position 17,621 of record PNEQ01115747.1, read on the forward strand.
AAAAAGATTAAAAAGAAATTGGATCAGTGTAAGGCAACGATTGTTACCTTTGTTTAACTTATTCCTCTTCTACAAACGTATTTTTGGAGCCTGTTTTCAAAATCTGTCATACGAATTACTTGCAAACGCAGTATAAAAAATCAATTAATGGTTAGCGTGACTATATAAAGTAAAAATCAAACCTACTTGTTTTCTGTCCACATGAGAGCAAACATACTAAATAATTCAAATGGGCAGAAACGATCAATGCACATAGTATATGAAAGTTTTACTGTATAGTCAGCTGCATTCTGGGGGCTCGTAGGTGTCTGTCAAGCACTGTGTGGACATGCTGGTACAGGAGACCGAAATAATGGAATATTTCTGAATATATAAGACCATTCTCACGAGTAATACAATGTGCGACGTTATTATAATGAGTATAATTCTTATTTTATGTCTACAGTGCATACCAATGGACTGTGCATCACAAATTCTATTTAATTCAGTTCGAGAGAGTTATGTGAAGGATGTGACAGCATTGAGCAGAGACTTTATAGACGACGTGTATTCCAGCACAGTGGGCTTTGTGACATTCGTGTTGCAGGATGACTCCAGTCTCCAAGTTACTGACGAGGTACTTGCTTACTTCCATGCTACAACATACATATCCACAATCACCCTGCACATGTCCAAGAAAAGTACATTACATGACGTGTTTCCAAAAAACATGATGACAATGGCTACTACTCAAGGGGTTTTCTGGTTCGCTAGCCACATACATAGAATATTTTGGGAAAATCTAGATGTTCTGACATCTCTGTCGTTTTGGACTCCTCATTCTCCATTCACCTTAATCTTAACTACAAAGGTGTTGTTTGCACTTACTGATCAGATCGCAGCTACATGGGATGAGTACCGTCTTCTCGACGTAATTATAATTTCTCCAAGTAATAAAACGATCATGGATAATGTACACAGCTCTGTAAATAGTGTAGCTCCAAGCTTCAAGGTGAGTATTCAAATATACGATCAGTTTGCCGAGAGTGGTGTGTTGGTTGAAATTGGAAACAACACGAACTATAGGCGGTTATTGAGCAGAAAGTTAAATGATATCCAAGGGCATGAAATCGTGGTTAGTGTGCTATCTTCCAGAAACGACTGGAGAAACAGTGATTTAAAACACAGTATTTTATATAATTATGAAAGCAAGCCCATAACTGAAATCGTAAAGAAGATAAACGGCACCATAACAGTTTCGCGGAAATACCAATTAAAAAAATTTGACATATTTGGAAATCTTTTTTTTAAATTTAGTGGGAATCAGATGACGTCAACATTCCCGTATGAACTGTCTTGTATATCGCATATTGTTGCTAAGTCTAAGCAGAAACCAGTGTATTTATTTGTTTTCATGCCGTTCACAGCAGGTCTGTGGGTTATTTATTGTGATTGTATTATTGTCATTGCCTTCATTGGTAACATAGTTACATTGAATAATCTTGTTGACGTGAAAGTTATCGTAGAAATAGTTAGAATATTCACTAGTGGCACATCGATGCTTTATAGGTCTACATCAAACTCGATCCACAGGTTGTTTATTTCTTGCTGTCTTCTCTTCAGTCTTATTATGATAAATGCTTATAGTAGTGGATTAGCCTGTTATCTAACCACACCACATTTCTATCCTGACATTAATACACATGCAGAGGTTGATGAACTTAAAGTGACTTCGGCTTTTGAAATAACAGATGATATCCACGATATGCAAGACTTCATAGCAAATGCTGAACATATGGACGAAGTTTTCCTCAGCATTGCTTCAAGAACAATTATTGTAGAAGATAGTTACGAGGTACTGGATATGATAGCAAAATATAGGAACATGTCGCTTGTTTCTGCAGTTTGTGTTCTTGAAATATTCGTTAAACTGAGAGAATACTGTAAGGACGACTCTCCATTATTACATGTTGTGGAAGAATGTCCTTATATGGGACGTCTTTGTTACGAGTATCCATACAGATCTCCATACGAAAATTTATTTAACAAATATTTAGGTATTTTTTTTGAAATAGGAATGAATCGTAAATGGCGATCTGATGACATATTTGCAGTTGAGGTTTATATCTCGAAGTCAGAGAGCGAATCTCAAATAAAAACTCTAAAAGTTGGCCACATTACAGTGCCACTTCTTATTTTAAGCCTTGGAATAATTCTAAGTTTTGTTGTGTTTTTAGTTGAAAAATTCACTTGCGATTAGGTTTTCTTAATTACATCTGTAAAGGCATATGCTTAAATAAGGTATGTTGATGTAAATAATATTATGTGTAACTACTGATATTACAACACATTTGCTGAGAAAATCATTTAAGGGTAACACGAATTATGTTTGAATTGTTATTTAAAGAAAAAATTCACTTAAAAATTTGATTATTTTAGAAACTTTTATATTTGCACGATATATGGTTTGTATTGTATACATAAATTGTGACTATTTTTCTCTGTAACGCAATTTTTTTTCGCTTTTATAGTTTTGCATATTGGCCTACCATAGCTGAAATTTGTATAAAGCCGACTGACTTACCGAACTAATATAATTCACACTGAAAAACTGTTTTGAAGACTGCACGGTCTCCTACCAAAACAAATAAATAAATTATTTGTGTATTTAAAAAAATTGCGAGCTATTAAACTAAAATTTTAAAAGTTCAAGAATGATTTCCAAAAACAATAATATTTTTTCTTAGTTTATATCTAGGAGACCTTGAAGCCAACAGCATAGTTATTGAGTGTGAATTATTTCAGTTCGGTAAGTTGGTTGTAGAGTCTAAATGCAAAACATACATTCTCCACTTTTTGCAACTTTTGGCTAAAGGGGAAAAACGCATTACATAGTGATATATACCTTGAAAGTCATCTCGTTGACAGGGTAAATTAATTCGAAAAATTAATATCACTTACGCAAAAGCAAATATATATTAAGCTACAGAAAGTGTGCGAAATGTCGCATTAAAGTTTGGAAAGTGTTATGTTTGCAACATAATCTCGGAGAATGTGAGTTATGCAGCAACGGAATGTGGACAATATTAGTTTTGAAACAATCAAACTTTATTATTTTGTTTTAGCACACATCATACAACGATCTAAAGGATTCAGGAAAAAACAACAATATTCAAGAATTGCAAAATAATGGAAATTACACAGACTGCTAACACATTATAAAATGTTCAAGCTGTTCAAGTGACAAGTTCCAGCATTTCGTGTGCTTGTTGACGAAACTCTTTATCACTGTCATCATCAGCAACCTCTTCAGCAGTATCTATGACGTTGATAGAAGTTTAGGAAGTCGTGGGACCTCCACTCATCTCCGTAATGTTTCTTTAGCAGTGTGTCTACATTCAGTTTCTTTTCCACCTTTATAGAACAGCCGTTACAGATTACTGCTGGTAGAGAAAAATATGTTGCCTGACCTGGAAGTTTTGGCAAGGGCTGGTTCTTCTGACGGTCATACGAGACTATCAGTATACTTGGATCACCGTCTTTCAGTAGGTCATTAGAAACTGCTATTCGTAGCCTGTGAACCCTCTTCTCTATCATGAGAGAATTTTTTTCCTGTTCACTGCGACATACCTTGATTCTCTCACTTAGTTCTAAACTAGTAGAGCATACATCAACTCTTGGTGTACCGAAACCTAAATAGTATTTCCTGTTGAATATGTAGCGGAAGTATGCTTCTTTCACCTGCAAATGCTCATCCCCAGTTTCACTTGAGTATATTTTCCACATTTTTCTGATATTTAACTCAGACGACAGGTATTTCCGACCAGCTTTGTTCACTCAGCAATGAGTCTCACTGCAATTAAGTTTGTTTAGAAAGTTCATCACACTTTCTTTCTTGGCATTAAATCTCGTACCTGTTGTATCACCCCCTCGACTTTCCCTTGGAAGATCACCTGTTATGTAGAATCTTCGTGCAATACGGTTCACCCTATGTCTGGACACTTGTATACACTTCAAAAATGTGTTAAAACAAACTGGCACCATCTCTCGCACACGGTTACGAATGAAATACTTCGCACATGCTTTTTGTTTCACATTATTGTTGTTATTTGGGCGTCGTCTTTTAACGGGATGCATTGTTATGTGCTGCAATACAACACTGTCTTGATACACTTTGTTTCATTTTTTTGGTAGAACTTTTGATGGAAACGACGTATCTCCTGGGCTGTTAACATTCTGCATAAAGAGGCATCTATTGAGTGGTTACATGTAGGAAATCCTTCAGCAGCATACATGGCACAGGACACATTAATCGCTTTGATTAGTTTACGGTGTTCTAATTGTATAAACTGAAACGAACCGAACCCATTTACCTGTATTCTTACCTTTGTTTCTTAGATTGTGCTCTTTTTCACATAGCTGGATTGCTAGCATTTTTCCTTGCATTTTCTCCAATTCTAACCGGTGTCACATGTACATCCATTTCACATGCAAATTATGTAATATTAAAGACAAAACATTTTAATAACTCTAATAAAACATCGTGTACAGCTTTATGATACTTTCACCACAATAATAAATGCACTGAATAGCTGTAAACAAAAATGTCGGTCACATGATCTCTCTGAAGCATTCAATTGGCTGAATGGAGAATGTAACTTTTGCTGCCACCATCAGCATGGAGAAAGTTAGTTCTGCAATTACACACAAATATTCCTATTCAACTTTGCATGGAGAATTAAGGTTTTGTACCGGTTTTTCCAACAACATATATACGTATAGACCACAGTCGTATAAGAACAGGTCTGAACACTCGCCTGCGGAAACTTAACCCCCTTGTTGTTTGTGACAAAACCATTCCTTACTATTCTGAGCTTCTCGTTCTTCCATTACCAAGGCACGTCTTGTTTTAATAACTCATAAAATGCACTGAGCTAGTTGGACAACTGAGGATAAATCGCCCATAGTAATTAAACAAGCCACAATAACCCCTCAGTTCGTCCTTGTTGGTTGGTTCTGTGGCACCCTTGATCGCCATCAACAATTTCTCTGATGTTCTACTTCCAGTGCTATCATTCATGTGACCTAAGTAAGTCACTTGTGACTAAAAATCTGCATACCCTCAAGTTGATCTTAATATTGTGCTGCTTGAACCGAGACAACACCACATCTAACCTTTTCCAGGCCAACTCGAAAACAGGCCCAGCCACTGAAACATCGTCCAAGTAGGCTACCACGCCAGTAATACCACTGTCAATTAGTTTCACCTCTGAATGAAATATGGCTGAGCAAATGACAACTTTAATGCTATAAAGGTAGCTCTTAAATCGTAGTCCTGAGTTCAATGCCCTGAATCAATATTTCGATTCCGGATTTCCACTGTTTCAGAAATTATCTTAAAGGAAATGCATGGATAGTTTCTTAAATGATATGGCTCATTTCTCTTCCAGTTCCTGTCATCGTGTGAAACTGCATGCAACTGTCTTTAAGGACCGACATTTGTATTGTTTTACACACGGCAAGGGCTGGAAGTAGTGCTTTAGTCGTAGGGTATTTGATTTTGTCTTGTCACCCATTACGTGTAGTATATTGAATGACTTCTTACAGTGTTGAAATCTGCTTGCGATGGTTAGGAGCCGTAATAAAATACTAATATGATAAAAGGTTTACTATTTTAAGGGACATTAAAAGTTGGTATTCGTATCACCTAAATAATAAAAGGAATGTAGAAAATTTTGTATTTAAATTACCAGACTATTTTTTTGAACTTACAATGAAAGACATACATTTATTTGCATGCCAGTGAAAAGGCAACTGGTGTCCTGCTTGCATGTAAATGGAGTCTTCATGTTAGAAGATTTATTAGAAGGATATCATCAATGTTTGTTTATAGAACCATAGACCATGCATGTCGAGCCTCTAAACAGGGTGTCACAAAAAAAAGAAGGTAGAGACAAATGACAATGAAACCCATGTCGAAAAAAAAGTTTGGCACCTTTTATGTCAATGCTTAATGTGTACAACAGCAGCTTGCTTCTTGGGTATTAGCATCTTGTCGTTGTTCAGATACGTCTTTCATTTGACTCCCGCCCACGTAAAGAAGAATACTGTGACTCCATGCATCTGTGATTTTCCATTAGAACCCCAAGACAAGTAAGAGTTCAACATCCAAACACTGACAGTGCGGCAGAGCATTTTGATCACAAACTTGTGTATCTGTTGCTAAGCCACTACTCGTTATGATGCTTAGATTATAATATGTAAGTGCTCGATTGTATTAGTCTCAATTTACTTCTTGTTAAATTTAATATTATGCTATTCAGAATAATACGATAATGTTAACTACAGAGGGGGACAAGGTTAATTAATGTAATATGTATAATCAAAATTGTATTTGAATCTTCAGTAACTCAAGTTAGATGGTAGAATGTCCCATCTTAAACATGTTGCCCAGGTTAATGTGTTGTAACAAGTATGGTGGTCGAGCATAGAGCACATTTTCTAACCTGGACATTTTGGTACATTGTTGTAGCGAAGTTCTCTTTCTATCCCTCTAGCTCCCCCCTCTCTCTCCCTCTCGCTCCTCCAATCTTTCCCTCCTCCTCTCTCCCTATCCCTCAACCCTCTCTCCCTCACCCAACACCCTCTCGCCTTCTCAATCCCTCTCTCCCTCTCTCACTCCCCCTCTCTCCCTCATCACACCCCCTCTTTCTCCCTCTTGCTCCCCTCTCTCTCCCTCGCTACCCCTCTCTCCATCTCCCTCCCTCTCGCTCCCTCTCCCTCGCTCTACCTCTTTCCCTCCCCTTCTCACCCTCTCCCCTCACTCCATATCCCCCTCTCTCCCTCTCTCGCCCCCCTCTCTCCACCCCCCCTACCCTTCCCCTTCTCTCTCTGTATATATAATCTTTAAATTCTTTTGTGTGGGTTCCCATCAGGTCGTAGGCGAGCACTAAGAAGGTATTTTTCGAAATTCAACCTCTAAAGGGGTGAAAAAAAGTGAAATGTATTTCTGAAGGAACGTCGATAGAGCTCGAACCTGACGGCCTTTCATCGTGCTTTTTTACCTTAATAGGACACACATAAAAATGCATATTGGCCAATGTAAGGATTTTTCGATATCCAACATTTAAGGAGGTGAAAAGACATTAAATGTGTTTCCGATTAACTATCGAAATCTATCGAATCCTTAGGAATAAAGAGTTGGTAATCACTTCAAAATGTTGCTTACGTAAATACCCAAAAAGCAGGGTTAGAATTTTTTGAAATTCGACTCCCAAACATGTATGTCCTTATTCTTTTTCCATACTGCAAGCGGTCATCGATCGGTTCATTAAAATAGATTCAGCACATCCATTTTCGTATGATCGTAACGCCCTTAATATGGTTTTAAGGCCAAACTGTTAAATGTAAGCCCTACCTTGTTTTGTCCTGTTTACCAACAGTGCACGCACTTGGTAGTTTGTGTTATTACTGATTAGTGATTCGTAATGGATACATTTGTTGTGAAAACGAAACGTAAATATGATGAATTTCAAGATGATTCAGCCTGCGTACTTTCTAAAACTGACACAACAACAATTGCATCATAATCGGAATTTGAGTTCGACCGCCCGGATTACAGCGCCAAAAATTACGACATTCTCGGTAACTTGACGAACTGCAGCCAAACAACAAGGGGGTCAAGCAAAATACGCTGGTAGATAGGCGAGTGTCCAGACCTGTACTTCTACGACCGTGGCTTGAATCAATGTTGCATAATCCACAAATTTCAAAAATTGTTGACACGTTCCAGGTACCAAATCAACCGATTATCTTGCCAGTATCATTTACTACACAATAACTCACAGGCCGTACCCTTCACTTTTAAGTATCTTGGTTCAAGAATTTCAAATGGTTGCATGTCAAACCAAATTATAATGGAATTCCATACTTATATAACCATCGTTATTGCCATTTGTGAGACGATAAACTGTTGGTTAGGAAAATGGAACATTCTTTTACTACAGTAGGCTTAAAAAATTGGAAACATACCCTTGGCAAATTTCGTGCACATGATAAATCAGAATCGCATATGCAAGTCACCATGAGTTATCGGCAGCTGCAACAGCCCATTGAAGTGTGTTTCGTCTCATAGTTGTGTCGTTTGTTGTTTTTCCTGTTTGTGTCTGATATCCGTTGTGTTTTGTTTCGTCTCATCGTTGTGTCGTGTTGTTAATTTTCTGTTCGTGTCTGATATCCACTGTGTTTTGTTTCGTCTCATCGTTGTGTCGTGTTGTTAATTTTCTGTTCGTGTCTGATATCCATTGTGTTTTGTTTCGTCTCATCGTTGTGTCGTGTTGTTAATTTTCTGTTCGTGTCTGATATCCATTGTGTTTTGTTTCGTCTCATCGTTGTGTCGTGTTGTTAATTTTCTGTTCGTGTCTGATATCCATTGTGTTT
>PNEQ01115760.1:0-29557 GCA_003012365.1 Medauroidea extradentata
CTACGTGTGTAAACATTCCACTACAAATCCGAAGCGGAAAGCCACAATGTGGATGTGTGTAGAATGTGAAGTTGGATTATGTATACACCCATGCTTTACCACTTTTCACAGTGTTAAAAATTTTTGAATGGTAGTCATATTTGCCTAAAGCAAACAAGTCACTCAGAATTGAAAATCTAGTGTTGTTATTGCTGTAACATAACTTTTACATCAATAGAATTTTCACTTTTATGTCATAAGATGTCGCTTTAGAAAATATATATTTTTTTTACTAAAATTGAATGGTTTTTAAAAATTTGTATATATTTTACTGTTATGTCTATTGAATTTATACTTTCATTTCATAAAATTTGATTTTAAAAAAATATTTGTATTTCACTAAAAAATTAAAAAAAAAATATGTTGTTGCTGTAGTGATTGTGATGTAGTAGAAAAAATTTCAAAACCTTAATTTATTATTTTTTTAACTTATAAATTGTAAAATTGGTAAAATCTTACTGTTAGTTAATATTTTGGGTTTTCCAAAAACCTCACTCCAGGGGTGATACAGATATGCCATAATCACCACTCTCTGGAACCGTTCAAGATATTTTGTTGTGGTTATTTTTATTTTAAAGACGACATTTTTCTCTTTAAAACGGTATATAGTTTTTTGAAATGTGTGTTCATTTTTTTAGCAATAACAAAAAATAAATTTTTTAATTAAGAAATTTTTTTTTTCAAAATTGCCAATTCCAAAAATTTTTATTTTTTTACTGTTGATTAGTACCATGGAGTGCTACATTCCCTGAAAGGAGAACTTCCACTTTCGAGTTTAACGGGTTTTACAATCGTTTTATGGCATAGTCACATATTGGACTAATGAAATCAAAATCTTTAGTCTTCTTTGACATAAATATTTTAATTCTTAATAAATATAAAAAACACAAAGAAGCCTGCCGAAAAATACTACAATCCAAAACGATGAAAGTTTACAGAAACATAGATTAAAATTACATTCATATTAAAGCTTACAAAAACATAATAAACAAAAAACTCACAAAATACATGTGCAAGTTTCAAAGCATACTACTTCCTGTGTACTCTACTTAGAACTGAAATTACAAATTTAAGAAACTAAAAATTTGTTGAACTGCCTCAGTATCTTCCTTAGATATTGAGTGATGCCTTCCTGTTGAACCAATAGGAACTGGAGCATCCACAATCTTTAAAAGATTGTGAATTGGAACTGTGCACTGCTGATGGGGTTGCTGTCTTGCAGCTGGAAATCTATATCCAGCAGCTGGTCCATGTGGTAGCATAAAGTTCACGATAATTTCATTCAGCTCACAACTAATATCTATGACTTCTGCAATCCACCATTCACAGTCATATATGCAGGCCACAAACGTCCCTTTTTGTAACATGTGAATCAGAATATCTTCCTGTCGTTTCTGAGATCTTTGTTGGACAAATGAGATTTCTTCTTTCTTGCTGTTCAAAGTTTGTGCAATATAGGTAAGTTCTCCCATCACTGTGAGTCCAGACATGTGTCTTCGGAATTCCTTTCACAGGCGCAGCTTCTTTGGACCATTCTTCTATTTTTTTCTGGCGGAATTCTTCAACTTCCTCTTTGGGTAACAGGATGAGGGCTGTTGTTGTATATGACTTTACAACGTTTGTAAAATCCAAGGCATTCTGAATTGCCTCTGTACATGGTCTGGAAAGATTGTGTTTTGTAGCATGGTGTTTCAGCAGACCTCATACACCATCACAAGGCCCCTTCCCATGTCCAGTAGCACTATACACCCATTCCATTGGAACAAATGACTTATGGACTTCAACCAGTTGGTAACGATTTTTAAAGTGACTAGGAGCACCATCAGAAATAATGATGATCTTTTCAGGCTGTGATTGCAGCTGTTGTTGAATTTTGCGTATTGCCAGCAGTGCATGTGCCGAGTCATGTCCTCTGTCATCACTTATAACTCCATAACTTGTAGTCTTGATTTGAAAGTATGTAACTCCTGTGAAAATTGAAATTTGGTCATTACTCCAATGATACCCTTGTACTTCTTGCAGCAGAATCACAGACCAGTTCTCAGCAAAATCACAGTGAAGCACAAAACGTTGTTGCTCAACCTCTACACATTCTTTCACTTCTGCAATGTGTTGTTGCAATTTCTTTAGATGTTGGTGTGTTGTTTGCTTTCACTGTCCGTTTCCCAAGTTCATCAATGAAGGTATTAATGGCAACAGTTTTTTTAATGAGTTTATTTTCCTCCCATGTTGCATATCTAACTTCAGAAGAGTCATCTTGTGTGTTTTCCAGACCAAGTGTCTGTAACGATAGTCCCCCCTTTCCAGGACAGTCATCACATTCCTGAAACAAACAGGTCTCTTTCTGTACGTTACAGACAAATAAAGACTTCACGTGACCAACCAAGGTGTTATATGTCATGCCTGCAAGTAAGTTCTTCAAAGTTACCACGCAAAGTTCAAAATTGGCACAATACACACATAAACAGACATCTCTAGGTGGGTGTGGAACCACCAACTTAGGTCGTAGTGAATAAAATTTTGACCTTCCAATGTGGAATATGGGATGTTCTTTCTTATAAATGGCGAAAATTTCCTTAATACTGCGGGTCATGTATTTTTTCACTTTCACCTCTTTTTCTCCTGAAACTGTTACAGTAATTGTGTCTTTTTTTGTTGGCACTCTGGCGAGAACAGTCCCATTTATCTTCCAGATAAAATGACTGTGCAATTTGAACATAGGGTGACCCCAATATGGCTCCACTTATCCAAACACTCCTTTTGCAGCCTTCAGATTTCTTGCTTTCTCCACCATGTATTTTGTTGTAGATGGAATTTTGTCAAAAATTTGTGCTTTTGAAAAGGACGCTGGGACAATTGTTAGAAGCTGTACCTTATCATTGTAGGAATCACACGATTCAACAGCTGAATTGATGTTTGACATAAATTCATTACAAGTTTCACTAGCTTCTTTAGGTTCTATTTCTTCTGCCGAAGGAACTTCAACATTGAAGAGTTTGGTCAGTTTTCGTTTGGTGTACTTACCCATAGCCTCAGTAATTTCTATGCGCTTTCTTGATGCAAAGAGCTTATGGCTTGACTTCACTAACCACGGTTTCTTAACAGGAGTAACACCAATCTCTACAGCTGACTGATTCAGGGAGTTTAATTCTTCTTCTGCAGATAGAAAATCATCCACACAATGGGAGACTTTTTCTTGAGGGTCAGTTGGTATCATTTGTGTTATTCTGTCAAAGCATTTAGAACACCGAAAGTCATCACTGGAAACATTACTTTGAAATAGAGCCTCTACATGAGCACTCCAATTTCCAACCTGAACAAAGTCTGTTTTTTTGGTAGTCTTAAATATCACTTTTTTGTAAATATGCAAATAGTCGGCACACTTCACTCTCCTGTGGCCCCATACATGTGTCCCCTTTTATATGGTAGGCCACACACACACAGAATCATGTGGATGGTTCTATATTGTTCCAGAAGGTTCTGTTAACACTCTGGAATTATTTGGATGGTTCCATATTGTTGTAGAACATTCTGCTACACCCTGGAATTATAAAAATGGTTCCATACTGTTCCAGAAGGTTCTGTTGCACTCTAGAATTGTCTGGTGGTAGTAGACCTATCCTTATAAATACAGTTTGGACTGTAAAAAACATTGAAACGATTGTAAAACCTGTTAAACTCGAAAGTGGAAGTTCTCATTTTCAGGGAATGTAGCACTCCATGGTACTAATTAAAAAAAAAAAAAAAAAAAATGGAAATGGCAATTTTGAAAAAAAAATTTTTTTTCTTAATTAAAAAATTTATTTTTTTTTATTGCTAAAAAAATGAACACCCATTTCAAATAACTATATACCGTTTTAAAGAGAAAAATGTTGTCTTCAAAATAAAAACAACCACAACAAAACATCTTGAACGGTTCCAGAGATACAGCCCTTTTAAGACCACTTAAAATTTTTTGTCGATAACGCCATGTGACCGCGACACCATCTTTGCCAGCCCGTATCTCGGGCCAAGAATTTTTTTCGGCAAAACAAAAAAAATACACAAAAAAATTCCTCAATTTACCTGAATTTTAACATATGTCCAACTAAAAAACATCAGAGACTATGAAAGTACCCCCCCCCCCCTGCCTGAATTGACATGGATTGGGTAATTTACTATGAAAATGAAAGTTCAACTAACTACCATAAACACTTTTGTCTTATTGTTTCTATTTACATGAGGCCGACCATGCCACTGTAGGTACTAATATAACAACACTGACTGTCAAGAAACATGCAAAACTAGGTATGTATTTGCATTTGAACAGTTGTTGCTGCGAAGTTCATCATTCACCGTTTTTAACGTTCCTTAACATCAATATCTGTCGGAAATGTATACTTAAGACGGTCACATCCTTCAATAGAAGGGACTGATAGAAGATATAAAATGTCTTTCTTAGGTGCTACTGACACATCCTCTTCTTTAACTCGAAACACTTTGCGGGAATCTCCAGCTCGCCTCATCCCCAGTACCTTGACTTCCTCTTCTTTCAAGGCTTCTTGTACGATGCACACAAATCTAAACTCAGTTTTTTTTCTAGAACCTACAAAAACTTCACTAAGACAAATGAGCCCTCCTTCATATTACTTGAGTTGGGTTGCTCAAAATGCTCACCATCAACTTCACTTGGCACATCTACTGTCATCTCTTCTTCCTCTTCACTTTCCGGATTAGTGCCACTTTTTCCAGGCTCAATCCTTAACCTCTTCCCACGATTCCTGCAGCCAGAAGGAAGAGGGTTCTTTGTCACAGTGTCTGCGTTCCTTCAAAAACTCTGTCAGAGTTATTAACTCTTTCTTGAACTGTTTCGTCTTCTCCCGTTGGTAGTTTTTGGAGGACACACTGAGGGTCAAATGGTACCACATCACAGGCTGCGAATCCAGCAATAAGGTTTCGTTTGACACCATTTTTCCCATGTGTTGCATTTTTTGGAGGAATTTCATCCATTTTATTCAGGGCTTCGGTCAACAGGTGTGGAAAATCTTTCTTTGGTAGACTAGTGTTCCCGTGAGTAGCTTTATACCTGTCTAGGATATTTCTCTAGGCCATTTTCATCGGCCTGAAGAAAACCACATAGAGAGGTTGACAAATATTTGTAGAATTTGGTGGCATACAAATAAATCTGATGTTATGTACACCACAAATTCTAAGAACTTCTGGACTAAAGTGGGATGCCAAATTGTCTCCAAAAGAACTTTTATACCCTCTAAACGCCTGGCATGTGTTAAAAAAAATGATTCAAACCAATCCGTAAAAGTTGCCATGTCTAGCCATCCATGTGAAGCACGATTATAAGGAGCCCCTGCGGCTCCACATGGCTTGGAGCAACAAGGGTGGCCTTTAGGGCCATGTTCCAACTAGAATTTTTGAAGATACTCACTTCTATAGATGACGTATGGAGGAAGTAAATCTCCAGCTGCTTAGCCACAAATCATAATACTGGTTGCAGATTTAGAATGATTACAGACCTTTTCAGGATACTTCGTACCACGCCTGTAGATAACCAGTGATTTTCCAGGACCATCACTTGACATTAGTTTCATCGTAATTGAACACGTTAGCTGGAGGCACAAAATCAAGAGACTCTTTTAAATTGTTGAAATACTGGGTTAAGACTTCAGTTAAGACACTAGCACGTGATACAGTAATATTGGAAGCTAAATGTAGGCCTGCCAAATCTTTGTGTCGTAGTAGACAATAAACCCAGTCTTTGCCAGGGAGATTATCACTGAATCTGCTACAGTTTTTGCCTTGTTCATCACGATAACATTTAACAAATTTTCTCAAATCATTAGCACTTATTGAAAATCCCCAAGCAGCACACTTGGTAACAGCATTCAGCATTACTGTTTCTTCGGCAAAGGTGAAAACAGTTTGGGCACCCGTTTTTTTTTAAATTTTCGTACCCATATACTACAAGCCAAATAGTGCTTTGCAGTTGCTTGCCTTAGTGACATATCATTGTCTATCACATCTTTTAGACCTGCTTTTATTTTATCATCCGAGAAATTTCCTTATACTCTTGAACCCGGTTCTCCTTTGTATGTCCTTCCCATTTTTACCACTCAGTACAAACCTGCAACAAAACCACAGGGGGGTTAATACTATGTTCTATCAATTTTCACTCAGTACATATCCGTAACAAGAACATTAAGGAGAAAAAATGATGTTGAAACTGTAAGATTTTAATACATAATAGACGAGATCGTATGATATTATCAATCTCACCCCATCTGAAGTTTGAGGTTATGGTGAGAAAACTGAACAGTAAAAAATTAGTGGTGCATCATGCCAAGGCAACGGTAAAGCAATTATTAAGTTTTCTTGTTCAAATAACGCTGCAAATGATCAAATTTTACTTACACCCAATCGTAAGACGGCTAATAAAATCACACAAAATCGTAGTCAAGGTTTCCCATTTATTTCCACCATATCCATAAACATTATCTTCAGGTAAACATGGCTGCTGCCTGAGAGGGAACTTGAAAGTACTGCCAACATGAAGAAAGTAAATTTATATCTGTATTTCAGATTGTAATTAATTTCTTGACAATATTGTGTAGGTATCAATCTCCCCCTCCAAGATCAATCTCACCCCAATCCACAGTACAATAGTTCTTTTTAATAAAAATAATAACTAAAGGATAAAACATGTTTTGCCCCGGGTGTTCAGATTACAGAAACTGCCATGGCAGCATAAAAGAAACCACCAGAAATCCACATTAGATAATGATATTTTGTAGTTTTCGGTACACAAAGTTTAACACAGTTTTAAGCACACCTTTTTTGCTCTTTGTTTACATCGGACTCGGTAGTACCAACAACCTCTTCATAACAAGTAGTTATACCTCATCAAGAATGTTTGATGTATGCATAATTTGATCAATTTATAACATCCTGTAAATGACTAATATAACTGCAAAATTAATGTATTTAACAAAATTTTTATTAATTGCATCAAGTCACACTGCTCTATCAAGTCATGCAGTTTTGACTGTACTACGCATTGTTGAACGTTATTTTAAATTTCAAAAAATATTTTCTGACAAACTTTATTGTAAGAACTACAACTGCCATTAAACACATGACTCGTAGGTACCATCGCTAGAATACTATGTGGCCTACATGACAAAGTACATTATCTGGCAAAACAAAGGGTTATTTAAATATGAAAATTAACATGGGAATGACTATGTGTCACATTACAAGCCTCACCTCCAATCAAGGAATATTGCTGGCATTATTGAAGGGATTTCTCATTCTGGTTTAACTCTCACCTCTGTAAGCAAAACATGTAGCTTACTGAAAAGAAGTTTTGTAGACAAAGTTTTGATACTGCTACCCTGTTTTTGATAAAATAAAATTATTCTTATTGATGCTGCAAGGATAGGTAGGTGTTGGGACAGACTTCATCCAAATTATTGATCAGTGACCAATAAATATCCTCATTTTGAGCTTTGCAGATGGATTTTGAGGTTGCGGGTGTGGACTATATTTTTTCAACTGGAAAAAGTTACAACCAGTCTTGTCATTCTTGTGTATTTTGACTGTTTGTTGTCTCGCAAGAAACATTTTTCTCTTCATGCTGTTTAGACTCATTTTGGTTATTTGTACCCTTTTTTCCTAGTAGTGTTATTCAGTGTTTATTTCATTTCACGGGGCAGGTTTGTTAACCTAGTATTGTGTGAACGAGTGTTTGGGTTACATATTTGTAGTGCCAATCATAATTCAGTCTTCCTATCTTAAAATTTCGCAGTAACTGATCACTTTTCCATACCAACTGAGTTCGTGAGATAATATAGCACATTGCAAATGCCTGGCTCATGTATTATTTCATATCATAGCAATTATTTTTCCCTTGCAGCAGTATTATTGTATTTACCTGTTATTTTGTGACCGTCACAATAGAAAAATTACCATACCTACACTCACCAGATTGCCTCTCCATTGTAATTTACAGCACCATTGCTCGTCTGTGACTACTTTTTAACCTGGAGGCTGTGGTCCAGGAAAATCTAGTGCTCTGGCAGCGCATACTGGCATTTTTAATCGACTTGAGAAAACTGAACAGTATTATGTGGTATTTTGGTGGTTTATTGTAGAGCTGTAAAGACTTGTGGAAATGTCTGTTTTGTTACTAAGAACTTTGTCCCATGTAACGTTTAGTTGACTGTAGGGCCTTGTTTTTTATGTCTTATGACAAATAAACTGTGTTCTTTAAGGTATCACACTGTCTGCGATTGCAGTTGTTTGGTCCCCTATACACTCAGTTCTTTTAGGATGACTTAAAAATCTGCATTCATCGTGTTCCTACCTCGGGGAGAGTAAAACATAAAATCAAATTGGCTAACAACAAGCTTGTTGATTGAGCTGATGAGCATGTTTTCCACCTCTTTAAGAAAAAGTGCAGGTGGGTGTCCTGTGAACAGTTAATTTTGCTTCTGTGAAAATAATCTTTTAAAAGTGGTAAAGTACAGGTATCCTCGGGTTGTATATATATCTTGCATGTAGCAAATGGGATGTTGGTAGCCTTGTTTACCTGTTTGCTCACCCTCCTGTCCTTAAAATTGCCATATTCTGTTCATAGTGCTGGTATCCATAATGCGGTGAGGACGTTTCACTAAAGTCTGGTTGTCAATTCGTTGCGGAAGGGGTTTATTCTCAGTTTGTTTCCTATGAAAAAAGTTCTTACTGAAAAATAATCTGTTGAAAATAATTGTTTGGTCTTCTAATCTTAAAACGGAGATAGTTTTGATGTCACGAGTCGGGTAGGAACAAAACTACTACTCTTGATTAGTTGGAAAGGATGAATTTTGTCATGGTTATATCTGCTGTATACATTTTACTCTTTTTGACGGGTTGAAATTGTATTTAACAAAATATCTGTGAAGGGCAGAAAAAATCAGCAGCAAAGTAACCTAAGATGGACAGAAAAAATTTCCACAAATTTATTAAAACTGACAAGTAATGAAATGTATGTTACCTATTTTTTATATTTACTTTTGTGATCAGTCCTTCAGATAACTCCAAAACTATCATAATCAATGAGATGAGCATGTAATGTGTGACACCGTACGAGCTTGATGAGGGAGGGTGGATGCAGGGCCAGTGCAAGCGAACTTGGCACCCTGGAAGAAAAGTGTGACCCCCTCTACTCCCCTCCCCCCCCAAAAAAAGAATTACATTTTCCTGTTCATGCCTTTAAATTTTCATTCTGAACGCCTGAGAATTTTTTTTGCAGTCAAATCTATGCCTATTCAAGAACATTTTTAATTTTTATCTTTAAACTTTCCTCTTTCCACACACTTCAATGTGAAATAGTCCCAAACTTTTACAATTTTGTAATTTAAAAAATTGTATTACACAGTAACTGCTAGAGATTTATACAATAGTAAGTGCTGGTATATCAATGCTTGAACAGTTAAATAAAATATGTTCAAAATAACATTGGGCACAAGAAAAATCAAGAGTTAATTTCCATTTTCTTGCTTTAAGCTTTGAAAAAGTTGCAACATTTCTTTCTGAGTGCTGCTCCTCCATAACTCTCATTGTGTCACGGCTAGTCAGTTCATACGAAAGTGTTTTTTATTTATTCTCAAGCAAGATGTGAATGAAGCTGGAATTAAGTTCTGCAATTTATGTTGAATCGACTAATATTTTCTTGGATCCTTCATCACTTCTGCAGTTTTTAAGGAATAGCTGTGTTGTATGGAGCTGTTTTGTAGCAGCAGATAAATCAAAGCTTTTTGATTGGAGTAGCTTGCAGGTTATGTTTATTTTGTACAGTATATTGTACCAAATAACAAGAGATACTGCAAATGGAAAATTTTGTATATATTTTTACAAGTCCTTTCTTTAGCTTCAACTCATGAAACGTTTCAATGTGATTTTCTGAGTTTGGTGTCTTCAGCAATGTCGATAAGAGCATCATGCACTTCCCCAAGCTGATAACAGAGTGGCTTTAAGGGCACGGTACACTCAGTTTTCAACGCCTTTTTTAATTTTTATATTTGAACCAGATATTTTTTTTCTTATTTTAGACATAAATTGTGACTTAATCTTCCTCTTCGAAAATTGTTTTCTCTCTCTCATAGTTTTCACGTAATGAGTCGTAAACTTCAAAATTTGCACTTTACGGTTTTATGTACGCCATTAAAACCAACTAACATACCAAACCGAAAAAATTCACAGTGTATAACAATGTTGTAGGCTATGAAATGACACATATAAAAACAAGAAATAAAATATTTTTGCATTTAATAAAAAATGCAGAATTTTGAAATGAGAATTAAAAAATGTTTTTAAAAATACAAAAATTTTTTTTACATATGTCATTTCATAGCCTACAACATTGTTATACACTGTGAATTTTTTCGGTTTGGTATGTCAGCTGGTTTTAGTGGCGTACATAAAACCGTAGAGTGCAAATTTTGACGTTTACGACTCATTACGCGGGAACTATGAGAGATACAATAATTTTCGAAGACGGGGAGATTTAGTCACAATTTATGTCTAAAGTAAGACAAAAGATATCTGGTACAAATATAAAAATAAAAAAAGATGTTGAAAACTGAGGTGAACCGCCCCCTTAATGCATCAATTTGACTTTCCATCGTATATCGCTCAGAAGATTCAATGTAAGAGAAAGCATGTTGGCGCAGCAGTACTTCCCAGCATTGAGTTGAAGAAGAAAGAATGATTACAAGCTTTGAACCAAGCAAAAGAATGATGTTGCAGCCTGACAACACTTTAGCATTTTTTTTTGTTACGAGATTTAGAGAATGAGCACTACAGGATACAAATTAGGCTTGTGAAGTGATATCTAAAATCTGTCACTGAAAACCTATGTTTTTGCCCTTTGTTACTTCCATTATCATATCCTTGACCACGTAAATTCTCTATTGGTAAGGTGGTATCTGTGAACTTTTCGAGAATTTGTGTGGTCAAACCAGCTTCAGTGGTATCCGAAACAGACACGAATCCCAAAAAGTGTTCTTTTATTTCGGACCCTTTGGCATCTGTTATTGAAGCAAATAAAACAGTAATTGTCATCTGCTCAATACGGCTCACATCGGGTGTACAGTAAAGCACCATGAAGAACACTAAGATTTTTTCCTGTACAGCATTACTAAAAAATTGGATAAGTTAGTTTTGAATATATTTTTTTCCAGGTAATGGTGTGTATCTCCTTATCTTTAAATTTCCGGAGGTGCTCATGCATCATAGGATCAAACGTCAGGTATTCAACAAATTTAAAGAGAGTTTCCATTACCATTAGAAAACAGCTTTTCTTGTGTTCCACGAAATGCTAAGTTTTTTGCTCCAAGAACCCTTACTAATTCAATAAGCATTTCTGTTAATGGGCGCAGATGTTCATAATTGGTTTTTCCTCTTTTCAGTCTGGTTCCTAGTTGCTTTCCACTCTTGAAAGTTTGTCATGATAATTTGTCTTTTCATGGCTAGCTAAGATAGCAGACACATTTTTCCCGTAACTTACACCGGTACTGCATAGTGCTGATCATTTTGTTTTTAAAAATATGCAGCAGGAGCAGAACACTGCATACTTCGAAGGCGAGTATTGAAGCCATGGACGATGAAGATATTCACCATTGATTAGTCACCTTTTGTTGTGAACTACTGAAATATTTCTTCTATTGTCATCTAATGGAAGTTCGAACTCTTAACTTATTCGGGTCATGTTGTACTAGAATTTGATGCAACCGATCACATAGTCCCCATTTAGCAGGATCATAAAAGTTTACAGAAAGGTTAGTCATTCTACGCAACATTTTCTCTTCTTTCTGTTGATTATCAACTCTGTAACACATTTCTTCATTTGTATTTTCATATGTCTTGGTTTCATTGGTTTCTAAGGAAACAGCCATATTTCCTACTTTTTTAGATTTACTACTTCCTGCAGTGTTATCACTAGGTTCCTTCCTACACTCTACAGTGGGTTTGCCTGAATCTTCACAGTTTTTGCCTGAATCTTCACAATGTTTGTCTGAATGATCACGACTTCAGTACTTAAAAAATGAGTGCATGCTTCAAAGCTGATTTTTCCTGTTCAGTCTTTCTTTTACAAAACTGCCACAGAAAGTTTTTTTCTGTCCTTCATTTCACGGTATGTACCTATAAAATATATGTATTGAAGCATTCACCACAATCTCAAGGCTAATACAAATATTCCTACATGTTAATCGCCGTGATTGCATCGTTTGCTCTGAATAGAATATCATAGCTGTTGTGCGTACATAGTTTTCAAACCTGCTGTTCTGTTCGGGTATGTATGACCGAAACAGATTTTTCAAATTTTAAAACCGATGTATCCATTAGGCTATAGCATCAAACTTCAAACTTGAACAATGCAACATTTATGCATTTATTTTTTAAACAAAAAATTTAAAATTATTTGCATGTGGTAGTAGAGTTACTATAACCCATCTATGAAAAACATTGGAACATCCAAATAAAGCTTTACACTTGATATAACATGCGATTTTACTGCTGTTGAACTAAATAGTAGCTAACATCCAAATTTCATATTTTATGTGAACAAAATTGTTTTGGCTCATATCGTTCTGTACAGTATGTGTGTATTATTAATCTTAACACAGCTTCATTAGCTTAATTATGGTGCTAGATTTTTTGATTAAGAGCCTTAAAATATGACTAGGTAGTAAAAAGAGGCATTAAATTAAAAGTTAGTGCTTTAAAAAGTAAAATGCAACCTCAGGTTATATTAACCCAACACTACAAGTGTATCGAAAACCTAAAGAAAGCAGCAGTGTTAAAGTTTAGGCACTGATCGCATAAAATTACTAGTACAATTTGCCGACCATGAACATTACAAAGAATTAGAGAGCCGCATCTGTAGTCGGGCCTTCCTGAAGTAACACTTGCTCAATCTGCAGGTTAACTCGTGAATCTGTATCCTTTCGAGTACTAAGTTTTGGTGTCTGCGATGTTCCTCCCAGGAGGATGAGTATATCAAGATGTAATCTACGTACACACAACAGAACATACTGGTATATCGCACCAGTACTTCTGTGGCCATCATTCGCTGGAATGTGGTAAGGGAATTCTTTAACCCAAAAGGCATCCGGAATTGCAGGGTGTCTCCGCGTACAGCTTCGATTTTGTGTGCATCGGGATCTGCCAATCGCCGCAATGCATGTCTAGGGAGGAGAAAATCTTAGCTTGCCATAAATCTGTCAGGGTGTGAGCTAAATGGACCGCTGATGGTACTGCTACATAAATGTCCTCTTTCATTGCTCGGTAATCAACGCAGAATCTCAATTCGCCTGTCTTTGGCACTAGCACTACCCGAAAATTGCCTGGATACCTGGTTCGTAAAAGGCACTGCCTCTTCATCCATCTGATCCTGTATGACTTTCCCTTTCTCCGGTGACTACGTTCCCTGTCTCACCCAAACTGGTTTGCTATCCTTAAGTAGGATCTCGTGCTGGGTCGTTCTGGTGTGCTTGGAGAGAAAACTTCCTTATAATTTTCCAGAATTTCCCTAAATTCCTGTGCCATTTGGGGTGTCAGTATGATGAATCTCCTCCCAGGGTAAGTTAGACTCAGTCGCTGCCGCTCCTCCGAAAATCCAAGGAACAATGACCTGCTCCTTTATTCCCAGGTAGCTTCTCCTCTGCTGAAATTCCAGCACTGTTTCCTAGACCACCAACCAGGGGATTCCCAGGATGGCCTCTTCATATAAATTTTGGATTACCACAAAATCGTCTCCTTCTTGTGACCTGTCTCCTGAGATCTGTAGAACTGTCTTCCCTAATGTTTGAAGGGTGGTCCATACCTGCCAACTTCCACAAATTGTAAAATGTACGGCAAGTTCATACGTTTTACGGAGGACAACAAAATTTGATGAAATTCGGGACGTTCGACATTTATATGTGTACATTTCTGCCATTATTTACGAATGAGTAGTGGACAGATATTATGTTTTGTACAAGCGTACGAACGTGAAACGTGTATTAACAGTGTTGTTTCTCTCTGCTATTGTGCATAATTCGTTTTTACTGTGCATTCAGCAGTTGGTCGTAGTGAACACTATAGGAACCAATAACAAAATTCGGTATATTTTGTTCCAGGTTTCTTATTGGCATATTTTGTAGCTAACAGCCAATCTGTGGTTTTCTTCTATGGGCTGTTACAAGACGGCGATGTGCATGTTGTTAGGCATTTTTAAGCGACAAGTGTGTTGTTCCTTCTCCAATTAAGCATTTTTCTGTGCTTGGAAGCTGAATTTTTAACTTTGAAACCAAAAATATTTTTCTGCTGTTGTAATGAATATGACCTATAATCACAGTATGACGTGACAAAATTTTGAAGTTGGAAAGATGCATTGCACACATGTTTATACTGTCCTAAGATTGAAAGAAAAATTATTTTCTCTTATTGTGGTGCATACATAAAATAACAAATAATTTTATATGATACAAACTAAGTGTTTGTAATTACTGTTAGTGAATTTTTTGTGCGGCGTTTATTGGTCATTTATGGAAGAAGGTACGAAGCACCTCAGTGTAACTACTATTTGAAGTAATAGGCATATGTGTAAATCCCAGAATTAAACATGAATTTTCGTAAGTAGGCTTTGAAGGCGCTGTGATTAGAGCTAAATAGCGCCCTACAGTATTTCATAACTCAAAACGCATTCCAGTTTGGTATTGGGCTATTTTATGTCACATAAAACAAACAAAGCTAGTTGAGATTTATATAAAACTTTGTGAAACTGTTTATATTTGTAACTGTGCTTACTGGTTGTTTAAAGATGCATAGTGTATATTTTGAATTATAAAAGAATGATGGATTTTCATAGTATTATGTGAAGAGGAAATTGTTCAAATTATAATTTGGCAAATAATTGGTTTTACATATTTAGGTTTTGATAGCTAGGCCTACATTAAAAACAAATAAATTTTTGAAATATTATGTGTGTTATGTGTACATTTTATAAGACATAGGGACTGGTATAGTTTGGCACAAAAATTGCTGTGTGCAGTTTACGCAAAAATGTGAGATTCTGGAAAAGTTTTACTGATTGTCATTTTGAAAAATTGGCAGGTATGGTGGTCTTACTATCTGCCTGTTTAATGTCTCGATAATAAGGGCTCATAGAAGCTACCTCTATCTGTCAACCGGTCCACCCGAATCAGGTTGACTGAGGCTGCCGAATCCAGTAAGGCTCGAGTATCTCTGTATCTCCTCCAATGTACGTAGGGGCTCCTCCTGGTGTCCAACGGTTTCTATTCGTTCTTCGAAGTCCCTTTCCACAGGGTTGGTCGCCCCTGGCCGGCCCCGTGTCTGGTGTTTTCCGGCTGTCGCTGCTCTACCCTCTTTGTCACTGGTGTGCTTCTTGTTCCTTCTGCCAGGTTCGGGCTTCCTCTTCTGCCCTCATCTATTTTGGGCAGTCCCTTCGCCAATGACCTGTCTGGCCACACAACCAGCATTTAAGAGTTTTTTTTTCAGGCCCCCTCTGTTCATACCCTCGCGTCTCCCTTTTCAGTGTAAGAGAAGGGTGTGCCTCACGCGCCTGTGTTTGGTGGCTCCGCAACATTATCTTTTTCTCCACTTAGTGTCTGGTCCTGACAATCTCGCTCATGCTGTCTGGCTGTCCGCTCAAGCTTTTCCAGATCTTCCAGCTCCGGGGTCATGAAGAATGTTCTGATTTTTAGCCTAAGAAGCTCAACAAGAAGTTGTTGCATCCAGGTGAACTCG
Organism: Medauroidea extradentata; assembly: GCA_003012365.1. NCBI lineage: Eukaryota > Metazoa > Arthropoda > Insecta > Phasmatodea > Phasmatidae > Medauroidea > Medauroidea extradentata. Next base: position 15,823 of record PNEQ01115760.1, read on the forward strand.
TTTGCTCGAAGCATTGCAATTAACAGCAGCAAATTATGATGTAGCATGGACTTTATTGAAAAATATACATGAAAACAAGCGTTTGATAGTACAGGCACACATTAAAATGATTTTTAATCAACTAACTATAGAACGAAAATCGTCATCATCTTGAGATCATTGCTTGACATTTCTCAAAAACACATTAGTGCCTTAGCAGCATTACAGCAGCCAACAGAATATTGGGACACACCAGTATTACTTACATACTCTCACTTCTAAACTTGATTCATTCACTCTCAGAGCTTGGGAATCAGAAGCTACATCTACTGAGTTACCAACATTTACAGAATTTTCTAAATTTTTACAACAAATATGCCAAATGTTGGAAGCAATAACCGAAGGGCGAAAGACAACTGCAAACCTTACATCTACCAGTAATTCACCATTTAATATTGATACACGTAAACACCACACTGTTAATCATCTTGGATTGACAATAAAGTGCAAATTGTGTGATGCATCTCATCCTATTTTTATGTGCGAAATCTTCAAGGCTATGCCAGTATCTGAACGTCACAATACAATTAAGAAATTAAATTTGTGTTTGAACTGCTTGAAGAATGGTTATAAGGTTTCAATGTGTAAATCTGGATCATGTAAGTATTGTAATGGCAAACACAACAGTTTACTTCATAATCCTAACTTTTCACATAATGATAAATCTTTAGGTAGTAACCTAAAACTATCAGCACCATCATTCACTCCAGTTTCAAATTCACCATCAATAAATGCACATGTTAAATCAGAACCATCAGTATGTGTTCTGTTGTCTATCACTTGATTAATATCATGTATGAAAAATGTGAATTTATCCAATTGCGTATTCCACAAAAGTCCCAGGTTTCTAATTATTGTTTCACTTGTTGTCAGATTGTGGCATGATTCTTTGTCTCGCAGGCCGTAGCGCTCCTCGAATGTGGTCCGGTTGTAGAGCCCGTTGGCCATTCGCACGGCGTCTGAGCCTGAGAGGTAGATTTCCATGAATTTGGCGGATGGACACCTCTGCTTCTTCCCCTTCCTTCTGTGTCTGATTATACAGTTCTCTTGTCAGATCGGCCATTAAATCGACCCCTCTGAACCTACAATTCCTTCCAATTTTCAATAATCTCGTACCTGCTCCACCATTGTTCAGCTCAACTCAGGCAAAAATATGAATATTAATGAAGATAATGTGAAAAGCATTTGTATTTAATAATGACAATGTTACATAACATGTGTATGAGTGCACGACAAAATTTTATTTACTTACATTGAACACAAAACCTTTAAAAAAATTTGCAAATATGGCACATATGGAAATGATCTAAGTGCCTGTAGAAGCGTACTGCTAAATGCACTATGTCCAGAGAGACGGCGATAGTTAGGTACTTAAAAATGTCTCGGTAAAACTGCCGGTGTTCTTTGTCGATAAATTCCAACATTTGTTTTCAGTCAGAGGATTTACACTAGGTAACCCCTCAACTTGCGCTGACAGAATGTCACCTACAGTGATTCCTTTCTTCAGCACTCTGCATGTCTCCCATTCCAACATGTCACTGAAGCTGTTCTTGTACATTACTAAACCAGGATTGTCTTTGGTCACTTTAAGACACGAAACGTGAGTAATGCCTAGCTTTGAGGCATCAATATAGCTTGATGATTCTTCATCGAAGTTTAAAAACCTGTCAGTCATATCCAGTACCTGGAACGGTCTGGAAGGTCTCGCTGAACTAATAACATGTTCAACAGTCTGCATTTTGCAATATTTTGCATGCTTCTCAATGATAGCAAAGTCTCTATCCGAGGAAGAGAAACTGTGGCCAGAAAGGAGGAACTTGTGTTCGATGTTGTCGAAAAAACCCGAAGCAACGAGAAATATGTACAAAAATAGTAGTCTGCCCTGAGCAGTTGTCACTCCAAATGCAGAAATTTCGTTTATATGATGCAAGTAGTCCGGAATTTATAGCTTGCAACAGACACGATGCCATCTGGTTCCCACCTCGGCCAGATTGCCCTTCGTGCCACACACACATTATTGCATCTGAAGTATCAGTAATGTGAATTCCAAAGTTGTAGCAGGATAGCTGGCGACTATAGTACATGCTAGTGTGTGTCAGCTTCGGGAGTGAAAAAACCTTTTGCAAATCCATTGTCTGGTAAAGTGCTGTTTATGCTATCATCTTTCATAGTCTTGAAAGCCTGTTCTGCTTTCCTGTGATGTAGTTCGAGAGCGATTTTGGCCTGGTGTACTTCGGCAGTGTCCCTACACTTTGTTTTCATGTGAAGTAAATCACAGTTTTTACATGTGTCCACTCGAGGTCTTTTGAATGACAGGTTGGGAAAATCTCTCAAAAAAACACTCCGAGAAAACTTGAAATTCACATTACTATCGGGATGTTTTACTTTGAAGGCTTCAAAGAGCCTATTCACATTCGGCTCAGGGTTCAAGTACTGTTTTTCAGATTTCTTACGACTGTAATGGCTTTCGTCTCTTGGGAAACTCTTAACATGGGTTTTAACCATCTCCCTGTCACGAACTGTGTACTTGAACATTTTAACACCACCATGTATATCTTTGAAGACAGTATTACTTGCTTTCTTCTTCTTAACAAGTGAAGTAATTTTCTGTGGACTGACTGCAAATATGTCCATGAATGTATTCTTACATACCTGCTTATGTCCTCCACTTCCATTAGGAACTGTAAAGGCAACTGTACACTACCTTCTGCTTTCCGAGGGATCACCATAACTGCCATGCCGACGTCTCTGCACAGGAACAATGTGGATGAGCCCAAAAAGGTAGCTCCCTTGTTGGTTATGCTTCAGATTATCGAATGATTCTGATAGTTTGATCTTTATATGCTTTATCTTATTACAGCTATACTTGTATTTACATTTCACCTGAAACAAAAAAATAGAAATACTGTAGTATCCAAACAATCAGTATTTTCCGAATACAATTTGATTGACCCATATGTATATGTATTAGGTTCACGTTTGTATGTTGAAACATTAGTCTTGATTGGGTTGTCTCAAATGACTGACTATTTATTTTAAGACTGGTAACATAATAAATAAATAAATCTTGTGATAATAATGTCGTATGGGGAGGGTACTCGAGGGCAGGGTATCGTACCCCGAGTGTAGACTAATGGTTGGGCGCCCGTAGGCATCTGCATACCTGAAGGGTGATATGAAATGAAGCCCTACAATGGGGTGGTGCCGGAATGATTAGGGCGGTGAAACGAGAGATATTCGAGAAAACCCGCCGACCAACGGCATCGTCCGGCACGATTCCCACATGCAACAATCCGGGGTCCGAACCCGGATTGCCTTGGTGGGAGACGAGAGTTCTGACCCCTCGGCCAACTGCGGCCCCAATCTTGTGATAAAATCCCTGTATGTCACCACTAGAATAGTTTTTTTAGTAGAACATGCTTACTCAATAAATGAATTAATATGAGACACACAAATTAACAATGAATACTAACCTTATTTGTTGGTACTCGTTTCGATTTTGTCTCTGTATTGCACTTTTGTCTCGCGCCTGGTATCCCTCCACACATTTGCCTGTTTTGTACATATGTGCACCTCTTTGACTTCCTTTCATCACTACTAAAAGCAGGTGATTTCTTAATGTTCGAATTGTCATTTTCATCCTCCATTCTGACCGTTCATACATATCACATACTACGAATAATGGCGTATCTACGTTCTCCCAGCTTGTGGCACTTAGATCAATTAGCGCTGCATGAGTCCGCGGACATTCAGGTTGTGTCATCTGTTGTCGCCCGCCGAAACTATTTGAAACACGCCTGGCACAGATCCAATAGCAGTATATTGGCGCGGGCACATAGATTATTTTGCTGTACAAAATTCAAATTCTCATATTTTGGCACTTAGCTTTTCCACTCTACAACTCGCTCTTTGTTGGAATTTTTGGGGATCCCGGTTGTTCCTGGCGATCCTCCTTCCTCTTACTCAGGCGGCAACAATACATTCACCCCATTGTATTACGTGTATCATCGGGCCACTCTAAACATTTTAAATGGTGCGGCTTCCTAAATCCTTCCATAACTTTTATCATTCTCCTAGGCCTGGGCATTGGTCCACAGCACATTTACGTGGCTAATTCCATGCATTCCTGGCAGTGATGTATTACTTGCTGGAGTCTGCTTATCTCCTCCCTCCACCTTATACACCTAAGGTGGAAATCTCGTCCGCACTGGTTACGATTTGTTCTTGTCTCCTGCTGTCCCGAACATATGCTGGCCGCACAATTTTTTCATCCCTCAGCTTCCTCCATTCTGCTGTTTTGCATATATCTACTGTGTCCTCTGTCATCTATGAAAAGGGTGCTACTGGGTTTTGTTCGAATTCCAGAAGTCACTGTCACTGTCCATGTCTGAACCTCAGGGTCTTTAACACAGATTATGTTTGGAATACCAATCTTTGGGCCTCGCAGTGGGCTCTTTTGTTGCACCGTGTTCTTCCTGCCATGGGCTACTCTGGTAAGAAAATTTAAGGGGGGGGGACATGGGATGTAAATATATTTGTCGAATATAAGTTAAAAAAATATCCAAATATAGTGTTTAGTAAATAAATTCCTTTCAAACAGGTTGAGCACTGAAATAATTATCCTTCATGCGTATTAGTATTCAAGTTAATATATAAATCATACACAATACCTTCACTGGAACAATTTTTAGATAATATAAGATTGTATAAATCAAAATCTCTATATGTTTTCTACAAAATATCTACAACTTGTACCAAATATAGTTCTTCGGCAATTATTTATTGCTATGAACTTGCCCATAAAATCACAAAGATTCAAGTTATCCAGTAGATCCTGATGTGCATCGCAAATTGCCACATGGTTCAAGTGATGTTGTGTCTACTGCTCCTCAGGTACGTCCCCTGTGTGGTGGTTGGGTAGAATACCACCATAGCCAACCCGTGCTTGTCGTAAGAGACGACTAGTCGGGGTACGGTTGGAACCTGAAACTTGTACGGACCTTTATTTAATTTTTCTTCCACGTACTTTCTCATCACCTTTTCTCTTTCCATCTAACCAGGCTCCATCATATCTTTTTCCTCTTAATCATCGTCTGAGGCCAGGGTGGCGTTCTTCCTAATGAGTGCTGCCTCCGAATTGTATGACCCTACGGGGTGTCTTCGTTAGTGACGGTTTAGTGAATACTTCTCACTGGCCCAGCAGGCAAATCTAGTCGCAGAACCTGTATCCATGTATGTGTACACTCACGTAGCACCACCTGGTGCTGTCCTAGCGAGAGGGGTTGTCAAGGCCGGTCTGCCCTTGCACCCAAACTCGCTGGGACGTGTTACCTCTGTGTAATCGAGCTCAAGTCCCCTGAAATGGCGCCAAAGGGCATTCTTTATTGTGGGAAGCCAGGAATGTTTTCCCAGGTAGGGGAATAAAGCTGGCCTCGCTCAGGATGTACAATTTGTCCCTGGTTTGCTCTAGTGTACAAATTAATGTGCTACTGGGGCAGTATTTTGCAGTGAATAGCTGCGAAGTGTAGCTGCTCCTACATACTACTTAGATCTGTGAGAGGTAGGTCTCCCTCCCAACGGCACAAACCATTAGGTGTTTGAATTGCTGGCTTCTATTTTTCTTTCCCCCTCCCGAATGACAGGTTGAGTCTGACAGTTCTAGGGGGGGGGGGCGTCCATAATGGCTTCCAATAGCACTCCAAAGGGTGGCTCCCTCAACAGCCACAACAAAAGACAGCACAGTGATAATGGTCTTGATTCGGATGATTGGAAATTTGTTTGTGAAAGGAAGTTGCTGACCCCTCTTTTTTTGTAATGAGAGGCCTCGAAGGGCACACATTCGAAAGTGTAATCCTTCGAGCTGCAAAAAGTTATTGATCGTGCTGCTGGTGGTGCAGTCGAAGTGTGCAAAAAATAAATAAACAGAACAGAGTTTCAGATCGAGGCATCAAATGCTGCCCAGTCATGCGAGCTGCAGGCAATGTAGGTCTTCATTGGGGCAACACAGTATTTCCCAGTTGATGTAACGTCCCACCTGGTATTGAATTCGAGCAAGGGTGTAATTTGTTGTCCCGATCTGATCGACAGATCCCAGAATTATTGCAGGAACTCCGGGCACAGTGTGTCACACACGTCCGTCGAGTTACAAAAGAATCTGATAGTGTAATAGTTCCCACTGCTGCTTTGTTCCTGACATTTGGTGTTCCAGTCTTACCAGCAACTCTGAAAATCGGTTACCTGAACGTTCGTGTGAAACAGTTCATTCCTTGCCCATTTTGCTGCTACAACTGTCAGATGTACGGCCATTCGTTGGCCAATTCAAAATCACCGGCAAAATGCCCAAAATGTGCCGAATCGGTTCAACCCGAATAAATAAGTGTAGCGAGTCATTGGTATGTGTTGACTGTCAAGGAAAACACACATTGTGGTCAAACGAATTCCCTGTTTTGCAAGAGGAGCAGAGTATTCAGGCGATCAGAACTGAAAAAGTTTCAATTGATGAAGCACGGAAAAGGTTAAAATCCCAACAAGGACTTCGGCCTACTGTTATAGTACTGTGTCGCCAGTGCTCGATGTGTGTAGCCAGGCTGTCGATGTGGCTACACAGACAGAGGAGTCTGTCATTGTACAAGAACCGCAAATGGTCCCAACCATTCGGACCACGACAGTCGGGACACAATGCAGTCCCAACTTGAAACTTCCTATTAAACCTGCTTCTGTAAAACTATGCGAAAGGTGCCACTAAAACAGAATACTAAAGTCGATATGTCATCGCTTCAGGAGAGTTCTGTTAAGTCAACAACACCTCCGGATATTTCTACTGCTCCATCTACGAGCAAAAAAAAATAGCTATCTCTTCACCTCGTAAACCTTCCCTTGAGGTGTCAGAGGCAGATATGGTGGTGGATTATGCTCCTGATGGAAATGATGGCTCAGAATTCAACACGTTTTAAGTAGACACGAGGGGAAAATAAGGAAGTAAAGTCTACCCTCTCTTTCTCATATTTTTCATGTCCCTCCTTCAATGGAATTGCCGAGGTTACTGCCTCGCAGAACTAAGGCAACTGATTGCATCATCGTACCTATCGGTTCTTTGCCTTCAAGAAACACTTTTCTGGCCAATAACTGATGTCTGTTTACGAGGCTACACATTCTACCGCGAAGATTATACAGGTATTAATCGAGCATGTGGTGGTGTGTGAGTCATGATGAATGATGCAATTTATCATGCAGCTGTGGCTCTCACTACGAGACTGCAAGCAGTAGCAGTAAGGTGTCTCGGCAGATTATTAACTATTTGTTGCGTGTACATACCCCCTACACAAAGCTTTTGTTTATTCGATTTAGAGAATCCAATATCCCGGCCCCCACCTCCTTTCCCCGTAGGTGTTTTAAAAGCTCGCAAAGAGCTGTGGGGATTTTCTTTTCGGGATGGTAGAGATCGTGTAGTTGAGTCTTTGCTTACCAGTACTACACTCCCATACACGTTACCTCTCATACTTGCACCACTTCGTGTATCGACTTGTCCTTTTGCAGCCCAGCCCTGGTCACCCACTTTAGTTGGAGTGCCCACCCTGATCTTTGTGGTAGTGACCATTTCCAGTGGTTTTACACTGTCTCTATCATGCTACCCAGCCCATTCCTACTCGTTGGATGGTTAAAAAGGGCAAACTGGGAATGGTACAGACAGTCGCTTCACTTTACTGAGGACCTTTCTCGTGAAGTGGATGTGGCTGTCAGTAGTAAGGAAATGGGTCTACGGGGACACTTGACTCCTGGCTGAGGAGCTGCTGATCATGCAATCAAGACGGCCGCTGTGACATCACTGTGCCATCTTGGATGATGTCACATCCACCATGTTTTTGATTTTTGGTTTTTCTTCGACTGTCACTTGTTTTACATCACCTGCTACACACCCGCCATGTTTGTTAATGTCGTCTGCTTGTGATGTCACATTCGTTGGCAGATAGGCGGCGCTAGTTGCCATGTTGTTTCTGCTCTCCACCACGTGGCGGCGCTGCTGTCGTGTGCTGGTTGCAGCCATGTTTGTTCCAATGGTTACTTCTGATGTCTGGTAGAGTGCATTAGTATCGCAGCTAGTAAGGGCGAAGTTTCAAGTGCCTGTATATGGGGAATTAAACCTTACGATATTTCAAAGTTCAAAGTTAACTAAAAATTCTCCTTTGCCAGGTGTGGGACCTTATCCATCTACCCTTGGGTTGGCAGACATGCGCTGTAGTCAACTGAGCTACGAGTGCAGACGTGATGTAGTGAAGTTTATACGTTATGTATGAAATATTGGTATTTTTTAAAATACTGTGTAGACATATCTATGCCAACTAGTTTTTAAATAAAAGTAATGGGTTTAAATTAATGGTAAAGTGTTGTTTTCTTGAACTACTTGGTATGGGTATGTCATATATATTTTTAAAAACATAATCTGAGAGTTATTTAATTTTTGAATTATATATGTATATGACTATTTGTATTTTTTTTTCCCGAAGTTTTGACCTGTATGAAAGGTCTTATGTTTATTTCGGCATCTTTCTTCTCTCAGTAATCATGAACTGTCAGGAACATTTTTTTTGGTTAAAATTATTTTTTCAAGTCCAGTAATGTGTGTTTTCTGTGTTTGTGTTAAAAAAAAAACAACAAATATATTTAAAGTGTATTTACGACGAGGCATATGCAATAATTATTTTCAAATATACTACCTCTAACACATGTTAGGAGATTTGAAAATATTACGAGTTTTTCTTAAATTTTAATATATATATTATTAACACCTCGCTGCAAAGAAAATATCTGTAACAAAACACAATGAGAAAAAATAGGTAAGCATCAAAGAATATATGTTTTAGTTTTAAACTTTCCGAGGACAAGTGTTAAATACTAGCGACAAGAAACAAAATATATATTTAAATTTTTTTTGTTTTACCACTAGCGTGTATACATATTTCAAGATAATATTAGTTTTATTCCATATCCTGGATTGGCATCATCAGTACTGTGTTAGAGGGAAACAGGTTCGGCATTTCTGAAGAAAAAAATGAAAAAATTACTTAACTTTAGACATTAAAAAATGTCGCCCTCAACTTCAACCATTACAAAATTTACACACAATGGCGCTGCTTACTGTATTGGCATTTTACGACGCTGAAATTGAAAGAAAACCAGAAACATACGACAGCTGTCAAAAAGTAGATAAAAGAAGCGAAAAAAATACAACAGGTGCTCACAATGAACAATCCACAAAGCGGAAGTAAAAAAGCACAGATAAAGATGACAGCAAAAGAGTAAAGTAGATAGAACAGAGGAAAGAAGAAAAAATGCGAAGAGTAAAGATGGGGACAGTGCAATTTTCGTATAGAATAAAAGCAAGTCAAATTCCATACCTGCACTGTTAAAATCTGCTTATGTTAAGAGTACATTTTCATCTGTATGGTTCATGCTTATCACTCCCGAGAATCGACATTGATTTAAACCCCACCCACAATATCTGTAGGCTTGGGCCACATCACACATCTACCGTTTGGGAACCCAGACAAGAGTGAGGGGGAGGAATGACGGCAGGCAACGAGCGGGTGTACGTGGTAAATGAAAACACTGGCTACTTACAGTTCTCATTCACTGTCGTCTTCCAGTGTTGTGATGTCCTCCATTTCGTCATTTGAAGATCCTATATTGTCTTTGTCTCCAATATTGTCGCTATCACTGTCACTACCTCCGAGCCCAACTGTAATGGCATCAATTTCAATATCGAAACGAATATCCAGTTTATAGTATTTATTCTTAAGTTTTTTCACATGCTCGCAATATGGTTTCCAATCGTCTGCTCTAAAATTTTTAAACACAACTTCACATATTACTTTGACATCACCTAACTTGAAAGAAATATTACGTAATGCAACTTTGTGCCCTTTACATTAGACCAAATGCTTTCGATTGGATTTAAGTCCGGGTGATAGAGCGGCAAACGAAGTTCTGTGTGGCCGAAATTCTTTAGTATTTAGTCAACAGAATAAATAGATTCCCTAGGCTCATGCAGCTTAATAAGCTGATAAAGTGTAGGCTTAAGCATGTCCTCTGCAAAGGGAATGTTATCTTTCGCAACTACTGTTGCATGACATGTTTTGTAGAGTTTTATGTAAGCGACCTATTTACTCTAATGTTGTGATACGGCGCGTTGTCGAAGACCACAACACTGTTTGCAGGAAGATTAGTTATAAGTCTCTCATACCCATTTTTCATAGTTTTTTTGTTTCATGTTGTGATGGTAGTCACCAGTAGCTTGATCAGACTTCCATATCACTAAGGTGTTCGGAACAAAATAATTTTCACCACCAGCGTGGACCATGATCAGCCGCTGTCCTTTGTTAACATGTATGTGAAAGCAGTGTCCTGAGTTGTCGCTCCAAGACTTTTGCTGTACATGAGATGACAACATATATTATTCGTACATTAACACGATATTGCGATTCTCAGTTCTGAAATGTCGCATAGTTTTTAAATAATCTATCCGTTTTTGTCGAATGTCTGATTTTTCAATAACAAACGCTGTGATTTTGTTTTCTACCATTGAAAACCTAATTTCTTAAAAGTTTTCTGTAGTGTTGTACAGCTACCTTGAAAATGTATTTCTTCTTTAAGTTTACTTAATTTTCCAACTGTTGGGACACGTTTATCTGTCATGTAAAAGTTGTACACGATTCTACGAATTACTCCATCAAAATTATCTTGTTGGTAAGGGAGGTCTCCCTAATTTCGCCCACTTTTTAGAAAAAAATTTGCTAAAAAAATTTTTATACTTAACTATTCGAATTTATATACAAACTGTATATAAAGTCTTGGTGTAACAGTACCTCAAACAGAAACCAACATTCGTAAACAAAATTTGTAAAAAAAAAATATATACATGAAATTAAATTTTTAAGCACTTACGAAATGCATCATTGTCACTGTCATCATCATCTGTAGATACATAAGGCACCGAACCATCTTCATCTTCACTTGCGCTGCTACTCGAAGAACATTTCCTGTTTCCTCCCGATATTCTAAAACTGGTTGTGTTTCCTTTGTGCTGAATTTGTGCCTTCCTCTTGGCCTTTGCTGCTCTTAATAAGCTCCTCTTTATGGGGAGAAGCTGTCACCAAAAAAGCAGACCCTTTGCGGGAACCTTGGGATGTGCTCGGCTGCTGAAAATCAAGAACTGGGCTGATGTCAGATGGAGTCATGAATGAGGGATGTGGCACTGCTGCAACTTCAACCATAAGGTTGTCTGTAGCAAAATCTTCATCTCTGAATACATTAGGTTGGAATGGGAAAATGCCAGTCTTTCTGAAACCGTTCACTGCTACTTCAATTGTAGCAGCACGATTGTATGCTGAACCCATCAATGTGGCCACTTGGTAATGAATCAGCACCCTACCTGGGTGACTTTTTATCCAAGTCTCAATTGCTTGTGAGTAATATGTCTTGAAGGGATTCATTAAGGCTACGTCAAGTGGCTGCATTCTATGCGTGGAATGGGGTGGCAAACAAATAATTACCACCCCATTGCTGCGAGCCATGTCTACGACACTCATGTTCCGTGTATGTGAGTAATGACCATCGAGTATCAAAAGCACTGGCTGGTCAACTGTAGGTTTAACAGTGGAAATGAAATGAGCCAACCACTGCGTGAATGACTCCGCCTAAATCCACCCTGATGTATGACATGAGGCAATATTCCCAGGAGGTGCACTATCCAGAAGCTCCACCTTCATGTTTTTCCTGAGAAACACTAACATTGGAGATACATATTGGCCTAATGCACTCATAGCAAGTAACGTCAGTTACTAACGCAACTCTCTGTGCTGATGACATACATGCAATTTGCCTCTTACCTTTCATTGCAACGACTTTCGATATCTTATGCTGAACAACAGAAATACCGGTTTCAACAACATTAAAAACCCTATTGGGTGAGAAATGAATTTTGGTCATTTCAGGCTCTAGGACTGAAAAGAATTTGTCTACATTTTTTCGTGTAAATCCACGGATTCTGCCCGCTGTAACAGGCTGTGGTTTTCTCAGTGAAATGCTTGGGTGGCGTTTCAAGAAAGACTTCAGCCATTTTCTGCCTGCAGCCCACTTATTATGAGAAAATTGATGTTTTATTCCATTTCTGATAGCCAAGTTGTAGGCCATGCGCCTTATATCGTTTGCACTTAAACCATAGAACTTATTTTCCATTACGATTGCATATTGAACTAATTCTACTTCCAATTCTTTTTGAAGCACTGGCTTTCTTCCGATTACTGCGTCAGTTTTGTTTTTACCATTTCCTTTAACATAATCCTTCAAGGTCGAACGAGGTACATCAAATTGCTTCGAGCTTTCAGCAATCCCATCCATTTCTCCAGTACAGCATCAATAGCCATTCTCATATATTCATTACTCCACCGTTTTCGTTTGGGTGAAATCTGCATCAGAATGAGGAAATCAATTAGTTTGGAGGTAAATTACTAAAATAAATGAATGGAGAAGAATGTTTGATGATCGTAATTCAGTTATTAACATACAATGAAACAGATTATTGATTAGGTAAAAATAACATCAAAGTTTTGATCTCGTCCTAGTTGGGGTCTACATTGATGAGACGAGACCAACAACAAGCAGGGCCGCCGACCCTACTCTGTTTCCGGCTAGTCTTAAAAATGAACAAGATGGCAGTGGAGCAATGACGAAATGATAACAGGACAGGCAATGGGAGCATTCACAGAAAATCTCCACACCACTGCAGCGTGTGGCCCACTCTCTACAAGAGAATCTCAGCCCAGAAAATCCTTGACTAAAGATCACAGGTGTGGGAGGTTGGTACTGAGTCACGTGTGTGTTATCAACAGTGAAGTAATAATTAAATAATTGTTATCAAGTTGTCACCTACGGCTGCAGCTGTTTTGCATATTTGAGTCACATAAGCAAAGGAGCGATAAGGGCGACTCTGATACCCATATCAGGCACTCTAGCATTCCTACTTTACTTTCAAGGCTTAAAGCCGTTGAATGTAGGAGTTATCTCGTCATCCTGTTGGAGTAAATTTAAGCAGTGATTAGTAACAGTGTGGCCCTAACATTTTTGTGTGTAGCAAAGTTTAATCTAGGGCCATACCATAGTTTCGTAACTGATAAGTGGGTTCTAAATTTCAAGGTAAACTTTTCCTGTTATAATTTAATAATTTTGTCCAAAATGTTGATTGTAAAAACTGTGCAGTATATTTCAAGTGCCAGGTAGGCGTACACCTTAACCCACACATTAATTATAACTAATTAAATAATTCCATAAAATTACAAATTAACCTACACTTAGTTTCTTGTTTGGAAAAGCTGTATATGCAACAGTGTGTCGTTTAGATAAGCAGTTATTATACATAAGAAACCTAAGAAACTGATAATACATTAATAAAGAGAACATAAATTTTTTTAACCAAATCAGTAGTCTGGTTTCCAACACTAACTTAAGGGGAGTTTCAATTGCCTATCTCCACAATGTAAATTTTCATAAATTCATGTTCCTTTTTCTCAGAAACTTCTTGATGGATCAAGATGAAATTTGGTCACCATTATCTACATGAATAGGGTAGTACTTTAGCACAAGGATTTACATTTATTTTTCTTGTAAAAAAATATATAGTTTTTTTTAAATGTCATAAATT